>JBBPCW010000106.1:16830755-16846590 GCA_037974425.1 Phenacogrammus interruptus
TCTACCTCACTGTATACCACCTGTCTCTCTACCTCACTGTATACCACCTGCCTCTCTACCTCACTGTATACCACCTGTCTCTCTACCTCACTGTATATGACCTGCCTCTCTACCTCACTGTATACCACCTGCTTCTCTACCTCACTGTATATGACCTGCCTCTCTACCTCACTGTATACCACCTGCCTCTCTACCTCACTGTATACCACGTGCCTCTCTTCCTCACTACATCTCACGTGCCTCTCTACCTCACTGTATAAGACCTGCCTCTCTACCTCACTGTATATGACCTGCCTCTCTACCTCACTGTATATGACCTGCCTCTCTACCTCACTGTATATGACCTACCTCTCTACCTCACTGTATACCACCTGTCTCTCTACCTCACTGTATACCACGTGCCTCTCTTCCTCACTACATCTCACGTGCCTCTCTGCACCCCACTTGCCATTTTTTTATTCTATAATGTATTCTAACTATATACACTGTATCATGCGTTTCAGTGGTACATTTCATTACACAATATGCTTGTATAATTGTGTATGTGACAAATAAATTATCTTGAATCTCAAGGAAGGAATCATTCCAACTTAGCCTAATGCAGTGGCCCCCAGTTCTGCCCTATAAGCTGTGTTCTGTCCTACATGCATGACCAAATGTTCTCTCCCTGCTGTACCTCACCCAGTTCTCCTCAGGAAAGGATTGTGAACTAGTTCAGTAGATGCATCAGGTGTGTTGGGAGCTGGGGAAGATCTAAAATGTGCAGGACATAGGTACTTCAGGATTAGGATCGAGAACTACAGGCCTAATCAATTCCATTTCATTCCAAATACCCAGTGACAGCACCTGGGTTGCCTCTGCATTTGATTTCACACCGAAAGCATGCCAAAAAGAGAGCTAATTTGCTTTGGGTGATGAGCTTCTTTTTCTTAAACCTAAATTATTATTTCAACAACGAAGCAACATTTACTTAAGGGCAGTTTTAGGAAAGTCAGACAATAACCCAAATAAACTCAAATTAAAGCTAGTCAATGTCTAAGCCAACAGTTACAAACCAATGGAAAAAACACTACAGGTACATGTCTCTCATTCTGTCTATCTTGCTGTTTCCCTCCGTCTCTCTCCTTCTCATTCTTTCTCTCTCTCTGAAAAAACATCTGTCATGAAACAAAACACCTGGTAACAACAAGTAAGAAAAGGCAAAGCTCACCAAAGTAGGCTAAAGCCTGTTTCTCTCTAGCTGCATTTTCAAACTCCGTCTCAAATTCTGCCGGTAGTCTCATTCCATACTGTGTAGAGCTCACTGCTGGAACTGTGTCTATTCCCACCATGCTCGCACAAATAGCTGCTATGTCATTCCCTCTGTTCTGCCTCCTGTTTCATGGAGACCCTCCCTCCCGCTCACCGCCCCCTTCCACACACACACGCACTACACAACACACAGCACACATCAGCACACACATTACAATAAACCCACTTTATCATGTGGGAGGAAGAAACTTTTTTTTTTTGCTCCAGCTGTGGTTGCAACATTCTCTGAATCACCAGCTCACTCTGAAAGAATAAACAGGTTCTGCTTTGGCCATGCCTTCGCTGCTTCAACTTAATTCAGAACTGAATGTTTTGTCACATTCCTGGCTATGAAATTAATCCCTCGCAACAATTAGCTTATGGTCTAAACCAGCTTAAAGGGCCCATATCCTACATATTTTAGTGTCTTTTCTTCCCCCAAGGTCCCATATGACATTGGTGTGGCTTTCTGCAGCAAAAATAGCCGTTATTCATTTTTACATGACCATTTTCCAACCACTCTCCAGGCCTTAGATTAAAACAGGCCGTATTTGTTACCGTGCCTGAAAACTGAAACACTCTTTATGGCTTTAGCATGTAGAGCTAAACTAAACTGGCAGATGTATGAAAATGCATTGGTTTTTGTGACATCACAAAACAAACTCAAAACAAACTGTTGTTGCAGTCTAGTTTCCATTCATGAACTCAGGAGTGAAAGGTATGCATTAGAACTTTGTTATGTTTTAAAATATGTTTCAAAGTTTACATCCTATGTCCACTTTTATTTGAAGAACATTTTATGGGCCTTTTTATGGGCCGTTTAACGAGCTACCGGTAAGGCTAACTGTGTATTGGATAATGTGTTTTGAATGACTCGTGAATTAATCAGTGTTTAAACGGTTGTTTTATTTGGTTTGATCTGGATGTGTGTGCTGAACCATAGTGTGCTGGAGAACAGGTAAACACGCCCTATTCTTTATAAAAGGTCTTTTGTATCGAAACATGTTCCACTTTGTGCAGAAAAATAATAGGACTGACAATGGAGAAAGTTTCTGTCTTATGTTCAGTGTGTCCCCTGACACAGTGTTGCATTACAGCAAGCTTGATATCAGGTGAAAGGTTCACTTGACACCATGTAGAGCAAAGAAGTCTTGGACCACTATACCTTGCGTTTGGCTTGCTGCAGTCCCTGTGTCAGCCTTGGGTGGCTCTGGAGGATTGCCGTCTTGAGATGAGGTGGATGTGGTGACCTGTGTAACCAGTGGAGGGCAAATCTCTCTCATTACCAAAGATGTGGGTTTATCCTTATTGTCCTGAGCAAGTCTGGGAGCCTGAGATGCAGAGAGGGGGTGAAAAGAAATGAGTTCAGCAGAAATATCATAGAGAAATGTAGGGGTGGAGAAGTTGTTGATGCCATTACCATTAACTGGGTTCTAGGAAAAACCTTTGGTATGGAACCTCTAAGTTTGCAGTTCCATACCAAAGTTCATTACTGGTAATGATGTTCCACTGTTATCTGTTTATGAGAAACCTAAAACTTAGAACACATAATTTACATTACTGGTACTTAAAAGCTATCGAAAAGCTATTCTTTCTCTGTTTTTTTGTTTACTGTGGCATTGGTCCAAAGAAAACTCCATCATTGTTGGCGTACCTGGCTGTGTGCAGGCTGTATCTGCAGGTTGATAGCTGTCAATTGTACAGGCTGAGCTTTGGTCTGTCCCAGGCCGGACTGGGACCCGTGCTGGCTCACAGTGGAGTGGAAGATGGTGGCCTGTTGGCTGGGAGTCGTTCCCTGGTTGTGGAGGGGCGGTTTGGGCAGGACGGGGATAGGTCCAGAAGAGCTCTGTGTGGAGCTATGGATGCCCAGCGAGGCAGTCTGTGCATGTGGCTGGATAGAGGCTGTCTGCAGTAAGGTCTGCATTCGAGGAGTAGACGGAGTTTGAGACTGAATAACAAACTGTTGAGGTTGATGCTTTATCAAAGCTTGGGGCTGAATCTGGGTGTAAGCTGGCAAGAAAACAGATGTATACAAATGTAAATGCCAGATTTGTTAGTCTGGGACAAAGTCATTTTGAACAACTGTTGAATCGTTGTAGTATGATTGATGACTGTTGATGAATACAAATTTTTCGGCATTGGTATTTTACTGTAAAATTCACTAATACATTTTCCAATTGTGCCAGAGGAGGGCAACAAACCCTAAGGCATGGATCAAAACCAACAGCTTTGCTAAAAACGTTCTTGTTCCCAATGGAGAGTACGGCCTAGCTGCTGCCAAGGGTGATAGCGCCACCCTGTTCTCCAAAGAGCACAGCCAAGCCACCACCAGCCTCAACATGCCACCAAAAACGGAGGCCGTCCCACAAAGCAATCCCTGTCTCTGATATGTTTAAACATGGGCTTGTGTTTCAGGAAGTGCTGTCTGGTGGGCTGGAGTGATGAGTGGTCTGTTTATCACGTTTACACAGAGGGAGGTGTCTGCAGTCTCTGCAACAGGACTGAACAAATGTAGACATCACAGCACTGGAGATGTAGGAATAGCCAACTGACATTTATTTAGCCTGCCACAGTTGCTCACAGGGCTACCCACTACTGACTGTGTAAACATAGCAAAGCCAGGCGTTTTAGAGCACTGAGCGCTCACCGCTACAGAAAAGAAAGAGATTATAATTAGGAATATTATTACATCATGGGTGGGAGAATTATTGTACCTGTGTACATTATTATATTACAGTGTACAGTGTTCCCTGTAGGTGTAGTATTTCAGGTATATTGTCCAAAGCTAGTGCTCTAGGAGCTTCCATTGTCTCAGTTCAAAGCTCATTTGAGTAGCTCATTGTTGATTTTACAATTTTATAGAAGGCTTTATAGAAGGCTTTATTGAGGAAGTACGTATACATGACTGAGATTTTACTGGAACTGCTTGGTCATGTATGACCCACCCTTTAGCCCTTGCATAAAATTTTGTTCTGTCGCATTTCTAGTAGTGGATCTGCTTCTATTGGAACATCAGTGTCTGTTTGGGATATATTCATTGTATCCAGGAAAACTGCGATGGAAATTTAGAAGTAGGTGCAGTTAATAGGTGTGAGACTACACGACTTGCTGAAAACTGGGTTAAACTATGTGGTTAAATCAGCATGACTCCAGGGCCCCTTGCGCCTACACA
This sequence comes from Phenacogrammus interruptus, assembly GCA_037974425.1. Lineage (NCBI taxonomy): Eukaryota > Metazoa > Chordata > Actinopteri > Characiformes > Alestidae > Phenacogrammus > Phenacogrammus interruptus. The sequence continues at coordinate 16,835,218 of JBBPCW010000106.1, forward strand.
CACACACCCACACAGCCTTAAACTGACACTGTAGAGCTGACAGCTTGAATAGTTAACAAATGCGTGTGCGTAAAGAGAACATGGTCAGAGAGGGAGGGGTCCTTCTTAGTCTACTCTGTGCCGGAAACAAGTAGCAGAGCTTTGGGTCACACTGAGCCTCCTAATGACAAACAGTAAAAGATGTGAGAAAGAATGTACTTTTCTCTCTCATACTGATGGCGTGGGATAGTGGATTCAGAGGACTCAATCGCCTTGCTACTTCTCCCTCTCTTTCTCTCCCTCTCTTTCTCTCCCTCTCTTTCTCTCCCTCTCTTTCTCTCCCTCTCTTTCTCTCCCTCTCTTTCTCTCCTCCTCTTTCTCTGAGAAAAGGAACTGATGAGTTAATCCCTCTAGACTGCGGAACCCAGCCCTGGAAAACCCCAGACTTTCCGGCCTGTCTTTTCAGCAATGCCACGGGACACACAAACATTACTTTACGCTTTGAGCTACTTTATGTCAATGTCCATTTACTTTCTCCTCACCGCAAAAAAGTGGTTCAGTATAACTGTCACACAATAAATTCTATAAATGATAGGGGGTAGAGATTGAGAGTGACAGGGAGAAAAAAAAAATGGATAAAGAAAGAGAGAGAGGGACAGAGGGAGAAAGAGAAAAAAACAAAGACAGCGAGAGATAGTAATGAAAAAACCCAAAAGTGTAACAGAATGAGAGCGTGGAATAAGAGTGGCAGACAGAATGAAAGACAGGCAGACAGACAGACACACACACAGAGTGAGTACACTCTTCAAAATAAAGGTTATAAAGGTTGATAGATGAGTCACTTTTGGTTCCCAACAGAACATTACAGTGGTTGGTACAGTTTTGTAAATGAGATGTGTGAGTGAAAAAAACTTCTTAAATTAATTTTTAAATTAATTTTTTGCCTAAACTTCTTACATTTTTTTGGAATGAATTTGTTGAGACAAAATGTTGAGAAGAAATTTTGAGACAAAAAATTTGTTTTTTCCAATATTGAACCGTATTTTTAAGAGTGTATATATTAGTGTACAAACTAGAGTGTACAAAATGCTTATCTCCTCTACAGAAGTATTAACTGTGTCTAAACACACCTATTCACTTCCCTTCTTATGGACAAGTAGAATAGCAAAACCACAGCAGCTCGTGTTGACATCCAGTAACCTGTGTGTATTTATTACGTAGTGATTAATACAGTTTTTAATAATTAGGCTTATTGCTGTGCAACCAATATGTAAGATACACAGGTTTGGGAGTAAGGCACAGAACAAGACACCTACTAAGAAATCTACTGTGAATGTTCACTGAAGGATTGAGATCTCAGCAGTAAAATAAAACATCATTTGATCTTACTAGTAAAGATCTGGGAGTTGTCAGGTGTGTTGGCTAGAACTTTAATGAGAGGTTAAGTTGTAGCTCCTTCATCAAGCTTACTCCCAACATACAGAAAAACAGTTGCCCTCTGGAGGATTCCAGTCATAGCAACTACACCTGCACCCAAACCTCCATGCACCTCTGCTTCCACTGAGTCAAGTGTGTGTTTTAGATAGTATAAAGGACCAAAGCCAGTATAACAGCTATGCTCTAACAAACAAATGTAATGCATCCTGTCACTGGTCTCTGAACAAATATACCAGTTTAACCTGCACAGCTGCTGAGTGAAGTGCAGGCATTCATGTGTCTGTCTTCATATAAGAAATAAGATCTCTCTTCAGTGAATTTCACTAATGGCTGCCACAAGCCACAACATGGTCCTACAAAGCAATCCAAACCTCTGATAGGTTTAAACACCGGCTTGTGTTACAGGAGGTGCTGGCTGGTGGGCTGGAGTGATGAGTGGTCTGTTTATCAATTCACACAGAGGGAAGTGTGATGGGCAAATAAGAAGAAGCATGTGTCTCGCATTGTGAATGATTGTAAGGCTCTTGCTGAGTGCCTGCGGGCTCTGCTACAGGGCTGAACACATGTAGACATCTCTGCATCAGAGATTATTATTATAATTAACAGCCAACTGACATTTACGTGCCGGAAAGATCTAAAACTACGGTTTAACACTTTCAGAGTTCGAGGGTACAAACCTAAAGTGTACTCCTTTAGCCTACCAAAGGTAGATCTGACCAGGCTATGAAGAAACAGGCCTTGCAATGGAGCCCCTGATTGCTGAGACACTTTACAATAAACACAGATTATCATAAACCATGACAATTAAAAGTCACTAGATTGCTAATTTAAAAGTCACAGTTTGCTTTCTTTGATTACACTATTACAGATTGAATGGGCAAAGTAGAAAAAGCACCATCATGGTTAATATGACAGAAATATGTCAAATGTTAGACTGTCAAATGTTTAATGTTCAGACTATCTGCTATTTCTTTGAGTTGTTTAAAGACTGAGAGTATTTGTCCTAAGGTTGTCAGCTCTAGAAATGGCATTACTGTCGGTCACATAATCATGTCAGTCGGGCCTTGTTGACCACACCACGTTGCCACTTCTTTTTCTTTTCTCTTTTATAGGGCTCTTACCTGGAGCAATGATGGGATGAGAAGATGTGACACTGCGACTCATGTTCACTGCCTTGGCCTCCGTCTCTCCTCCACTCTCTTGCTTCTTCCCTGCATCTCCAGAAGCCCCATGGAGCAGACTTTTCCCTGTGGTGGTGCCTGAGCTGGTGGCAACCTGGCTGGGGGTTTTAATGAGTGGAGTTGGCTGGATGGAGACTGGAGTCTGCTTCAGACTCAGGGCCTGCAGGCCTGTAGTCTGAGATGAGGACGAAGCCCCCTGCTGGCGCAGGGCAAGATTCTGCACCTTCAAAAAAAACATTTGATTTGTTTACTCATGAGTTATGTGCTGTATACAATCCCTGGAACCATCACACTTAGAGAATGTTCACCCAGCTTTTTTACTCCACAGACAAATAAACAAAATCACAGATATGACACAAAGCAATTTTTGTTCAATAACCAAACATTCAGGCTTTATGAAACACACCTCAAACAAATTAAATCATTTTAATGAATGGCATATTTTTTTCCAGATCAAATAGAGGAAAAAGTGATCAACAAAACAAATCACCACTATAATTTTGCTGCTCCTCCTCAGGCCTGGATTCTCTGAGGCATGGACTTCACTAATGAAAAACAGTGTTCTCCATCAAGCTGGCTCCAACTTTCTCTAACAGCGGTTGGCATGTCAGCTTTGCAGGATGCAGCAGGATCTGGATTGTACGCTGGTCATGTCATTGAGTTGATACGCCTTTCATGAAGAAGAGCTTTAAAACTCGTTGCATTATCATCCTGAAAAATGACTTAATCACCAAACCTATTCTGGTGTGATGGTGCTGTGGAGATGGCAATCATCACCTCTGCAGTCGGTGCACAGGTGTATTTTTCTCATTCCTTCACCTGATATGCAATCCCAGATCTTAAACGAGTGGGGGATTTGCTTGTTTTTAATCAGGCAGTCATTGTTGTATCTTTTATTAGAATGAACAAAAGTTCATCATCTCCTTTGCCAATGCAGATTCATGATTCATCCTGGAAGATCACTTTTCTGGATGTTAATCTCATTTGAAATCAGCCCATTTCCTACAGCTCTGTCTCAGATACTGACTCCTGTTTCTAATCCTTCATTTTAATTTGTTTAGTTGTGCATTTTCTGGCTTTCTATCCTTATGTTTTCTGTCTTTGGTACCACTTAGGGTCTTTTATTATCTTCCCTATTTGTTTATATTTACACCTACTTTTACACACTGTGAACAAACGTCATCTTTTGTCACACTCTGTGTTTCTTCTTGAAAAGACTGATGTTTTTTTTTTTAAGAGGCTGGTATATTTTTTTTGATTCTATTACTTTTTCCTCTACTTAATTGTTTGTCATAGTTACGAATAAACATGGTGAGGAAATATTTTTTTAGGGCTCGCATAGTATAAATTGCTGCCAATGACAATTAATTGGTAACAGAACAATGTGAGATTATGGACTTCTTTCACATATGTATTTGCAATATATGGAAAGTGTGAATATATTCACTGTAAAATATGCAAATAGTAGGTAGTATATGTGCAGATGTACCTGTGCAGATGCAGACGGGGTGTTACTGTTTGTACTGGTGTCTGACTGGAGCGCGGTTACAGTAGCTGTAGGAGCGAGAATGAGTTGGGAGGAGAGAGGAACAGCACGGCCCAAACTCCGTGCTACATGAACCAAGTTACTTTGCTGAGCCTGAAACACAAACACACACAAACAATTCTGTAGATTTCATGCTCACAGTTTTAGAATAAAGGTATTCACACTGTCAGTTTACTGAAGCTATTATCAGCTGTCAGTCCCGTCATAAGAAGCTGTCTGTATGTCACAGCCTGAGACCACAACAAAATCATCAAGAAAAGGTGCCCAGAATATGTTTGTTTACATGTAGATGCGTACGGTTGTAAAAGCTCACCATCTGAGCGCGGAGATACATCTGCGCCTGGCTGGCGGTGAGGGTGGGGCTCGAGGCACTGCCTAGCAGCACAGTCTGCTGAGAGATCCCAGAAGGGGCGGAGTTTACGCTCTGTGCGCGGCTCAGCAACTGAGCGGTGGCAGGAGACGTGGTTAGATTAATCTGACAGAGGAAGGGTGAGATAGAAGAAAAAACACACAATAAGTGACTTTGAGGGACAAACTAAAATACAAAACAAACATGTTGCACTTTAATGCATTGTTGCTAGCGATTTAACTATTGCTCTTTAAAAATACACATTTATAAAGAAATGTTTCATTTCTGAAAACGTTATCTGTAGTTATGCTAATTGCACCATGCCCATGATTCAAGATTTTTTATTTGTCACATAAATAATCATAATAGAAACACAATGCGTGCCTCTGTATACACTCACCGTTGTCTGTGATGATCCACTCTGGGTGGAAGAAGTGCCATTCTGGGTAGAGTTCTGCCTACCAGCAGCTATACTGGCCTGAGAATGTGTATGTGTGTGTGTGTGTGTATGTGCGTGTATGTGCGTGTGTGTGTGTGTGTGTGTATGAGTGAGGAGGGGGTGGGGGAAGAGAGAGAGAGAGAGAGAGAGAGAGAGAGAAAGAGAGAGAGAGTGGGTTGACTACTACATGGTTAATTGCCAAATTACTGGTAGTAAATTGTGAATTGGGAGTAAAGTATGTTTAAAACAAATGGAAATAAAGACTTTGCCACACCTTTATTTTAAGTTGGCCCACCTGCTGCACGGCTGCCAGGCTCTGTAACTGTGCTGTGCTAAGGTGCTGCTGCTGCAAGGCTGCTGTCTGCAGCATTAGATGCTGCTGCTGCGCTGCATACATCTGCTGCAGATACTGCGCCGCAGTGCTAGGCTGTCTGTGCAAGGCCTGCTGGATCACCTAAAGGACAGAGACAGAGATATATACATACATATCTCTATATACGAGTGCGAGGTTGTAGCCTAGTGGGTAAAACACTTGACTGTAAACCCTATGACCACAATCAATGAGCACTTCAAAATTCCTACACACGTTTTGATCAATCATGGGGCTTTTCCTTGCATTTGTCGCCCTCTGTTGGCCATAAAATAAACAACAGAAGCATTTAAAGCAGGGGTTACCAACGTGGTGTCCACAAGGACCATATGAGTATAAGGCAGACCTGTTCTAAAAATAGAAAAACTCACCAGTGAGCAGCATCTAACATTTTATTTTATCCTGTTGCTATTCTTCTTAAATCAATTTTGTGTTTATGTAGATTTGAAATTGACTATATCTGAAAAAAAAAAAAAAACATTTAAAACATGTTTATTATATGTGAAGTTTAGATACGTTTAGGTAAACTCTGTTCTAGTGTATCAAACTAGCAGCCCTTCATATGGCTCAGTACCTGTGAACCCCTTTCTAATATTTTCTGTAGTTACAATGTATTCTGAAACTCTTGATAATCTACCACTCTGAATGCACATGACATACAGGAGCTAACGCAAAACTTGGGTATCTACATTAGAGTGGCCTAAAGGTGTATACCTGTACAGTGAACCTGGGGACAATATTATCCAATGAAATGCACAATTTAATGTTCTAAATAAAACTCCAGTAGCAGAGTATGGAGTAATAAAAATAAAGGGCAATTCTAAATGTTTGATAGTACAATGCTATGATATTCAAACACAAGCCTTTAATCAGTCTGAGAGATTTTAAAACCCCTACTCAGGATTATAGAGTACGGTTATTATAGGGTTACTGTTCTCAGGAACTCTCATAACTTCTTATAAGACTAGTGCAGTTATAAAAGCAAGGACAAAAAAGCTAAGATCAGGCCATGAATTCCTTTGGTAGTTCCAACATTGCTTCAGCCTACAGTGTCCTCTGTTTCCGTAGTGCTTTTTCATGCTGTCCTGACAGTCCTGAATGACACAGTTTGAGACCTTAAGGTCCTCCTGACTCCTCCTCCCACCTCGGTTTTCACACTGGACTGGCTGTTGCTGTACAGTTGCTAGGTAACAGTGAGAGCAGGCTCCAACCTCGGCCCCGGGTGTGAGTACAGCAGAGCATGACACTAACACACCTTCAAACAGCTAATATACAGACCACACGCAGCTGTGCATGAAATGTACTGTGCATCTCAGAGCACGAGTGTTGACACATACTCTGATTTTGTTTTATTATTTAAACATAGACAGCTGCTCAGTGGGGATGGATCTGCATAGTGTACAATAATGTATTTCTGAGTCCAGATGTTTTTCAGACATTAAATCTAATGAAATTTATGATAATGAAGTTTTTTTTTACTGAAGTGATCTTTTTAAAACAAGATTTCACCGAGCGTAGCTGGTGGCCTGGTGGTTAGGGAGTTGCCTCTGTGATCAGAAGGATGTGGGTTCGAATCCCTGGACTGCTACTGGCACCACTGAGGTACCCTTGAGCAAGGAATGGTCCCTACACACTGCTCCCTGTACTGTGGTTTGTTCATGTGTGCCAACAGGACACTTTACATTCTTTACTAAATGAACTGAAGGTACTGTTGACATCTATGTTAGGATATTGCCTCTATTTTATTAAAGAATCAGCATACAATGTGGATTGGAATGATGTCCTGTATGAGATTTTGTCTTTTTAAGCTTCACTAAAAAAGGTTCAGGTGTAACAAACATAAACCATTTGAGCTGCAAAAAAATGTTACTTCACTTTTGAAAGTAACTGTTTTGCTCTTGCCTTTTATTCATATGGAAATCATTTGCTTATCATAATATTGCTGCTGCCTTTTTTCCTCAAAGATTGTATTTCCAACAGTTAAAAGTGATTCAAAGTAAAAAAAAAAAAGTAAATAATATTACTAAATAATAAGTATCAAATAATAAGTACATTTGTAGTTGTTCTAGACAGTTAATGGTGGACCCTGCTGTATCCACCAAGTACCTCGGGAACACAGACTCATATGATGTATTGCCTGATGTATTTTCATGTGTATAATGGCTTTTAGGTTGGATTAATGTAGTTGATTCTTTTTCACAGTGCAATCATTTCTCATTTTCAAAACTAATGAATGATGGTCATTACAGCCAGCTGACTGAACGCTGCCGCCCAAGCTCAGCTGGCAGACTAATGGGGGGAAGATCTGCATCTGATGTCAAAGGTCAAGGTTGACGAAGACTAAAAAGAGGGGGGTGAATGGTAGCCACAGTAACCTGAAAGCAGTCAGAAGCAAGGCCTGCAAAGAGCTTGATGTGATACTGAAGGGTCCTGGCTGAGGTGCTTTGTTCAGTAGGCCTAAAAGCATAAAGTATACTGTATCTTCAATTACACTGTCTGCATGAAGTCCTCTGAGTGACCCAGCAGGTGGCAGTATTGACAAATTATTGAGGAAAGCACATGGGTCACTAAAATCCAACTTTCATATTCTAAAAGTGTGAATGAGAAGTGAGGATGATGTTAGCAGGTATGAGTAGGTTTCAGTGTGTAGTAGTGCCTTTTCCCAGTTTATTTGTGTAGGAGTATTTGTATAAACACTGAAAAAAGGAATGCAATGAATTTACTAGTTCCATATCAGTTATATAAAATCAAATGATATTACAGGAACAAGTGCCTTTTAGTTTACTTTTCTGTTGTTGTTGTTATTATTATTAACAAAAATATTATGGAGTGGAGAACAGGGCAAACTAATGCAGGGTACATTTTTACATTAACTTTTATTCAGCTATAAGTTCAAGTAAAGCACGGTTTTGGTCCTACTCATATTCCATATTCATCTGCAGATTTTGACAGCAATTAGACAGACATTTCTCAAGATTCACACTGAAGCTGTTTTTTTCACCATAAACATTTTTCACAAACAGGTTTTGTCGAGATTACTGAGTCATGTGTATCACAGAATCTCCCATATCATTTTAATCACTTTTTTGGTGGCTGTAACAGCATCATTTTGAAGAATGTAAATAGCTCACTGTGGGAACTCTTCAGGCTAAAGTACAGCTTCCATCTGACAGGGTTACTTGTAATGGCAGGGTACAGCTAAGCCTACTACAGTAAACAATGCAAGTAAGTCAATTTCCTCTCATTTAAACTTTATAGTGCACAGCTTCACATATTTTTAGATGTATTTCAGTTTTATTATGTTGATATTTTCTGTATTACTCAATCAATTTGCCAGATTTACTTGTGTTGTTTTATACTTGTATTGTTTGAATAGTGAACTGTATCAACTGATTTACCAGACAAACAAACTGATTTGGGGACTGTTCTACCCTGATCTACATTGTGTAGACTTGGTTAATTGTAACACTATTGGAGGTACGTGTAGGTGCAGTTTTTGCCACTGACTGAATTTTTCAGAACATTAGGTGTGAGATCTGGGTTTACATTTTCATTTGTACCGTAGAGCTGCAGACTGCTTGTATAAAACATTAGAATCTTGCTCATATGTTTACAGCCACACATGCAAGAGTCTGTAATAATAGGAGCTGGCCAGTTTCAGTGTGTGTGATCTCACCTGGACAGTCTGTCGGTCAGGTATTCCACTGTACACTGATATCTGTGGCACGGTTTGTCTGCTGCCAGTCGTGCTGCTGGCTGAGCTGGCACTGTTGCTACTGCTGTTGCTGCTACTGCTGGGGGTGCTCTGGGTGTTAGGGGTGCTGGTGGCAGTGTTAGTGGTGAGGGGGGTACTGGTGCTGGTGGATGAGCTGGAGGTGCCTGGGTTGCTGGCACTGGAGGCAGGGGGTCCCTGCTCGCCCTCCATAGTGCCGCCCCGACGCCTCACCTTTGACCCACGACTGCCCCGCTGGCACACTCTGCGCAAGCTAAACAGAAAGGGAAATCGAGTCAGGATGAATAAAGTCATGCATCTCAATCAATGTCTGCTACATTCGATTCAATTAACCACAATACAACAAATTACCCATTAGCAACATGCTGCTTCATCAGCTTTGCAAGGGCCTGAGAAAATGTAGAGACCACAAAGTACACTGATGGAGGGTTCATTTTACTAATCAATTACTAATCAAAAATGAATTCATTAGAGATGCACCGATCGATCGGCCAGTGATCGGAAACGGATTTTTGGCCTGATCGGCCGATCACTCACACGTATTGCCAATTTCAAACTGATCTTTTTTGGGGGGGTTTATTTATGTAAATTTGTAAAGAAAATTTGTTATGAAGAAAAAATGCTTTATATTAAAGAAAATTAGATTTTTGTTTGTATTTGCTGTAGAGCTGCCACTATCATGTCACTATTATAAAAGTAACCAGTAAACAGGGAAAGTAACTACCACGTTACATTAAAAAAGCTGAAACCCATTTTTTGTGTCGTTGTCGTTGACTAAATGCAGCAGCTCTAATTTTCTGCTATCTGGGAAAAACATCGGTATCGGAAAAATCAGTATCGGCCGATCACACTTACAAAAAATCGGTAATCAGAATCGACCAAGAAAATTGCAATCGGTGCATCCCTAGAATTCATGAAAGTGCCCCAATGTAAATGTTTGTTTTTTTCTTTGAGCTGAGGTTTAGCTGGTAAAACAGATGCCTAAAGCAGTCTTACTTTTTTATTTTTACAGCTCAGTGGAGCACAATGGCCACAGTTCTCTACATGTGAAAAGGGTCCATATGTTTCACATGTTTAGGTTAGTGATGTAATGCTAATCACCATTTGAAGGTCAGAATGATCATTGCCAGAGAATTCCATGCTATTGTACAGCTGCTCACATATTAAACTAAAGAGTTTAAACAAACATCTGTGACACCTAGATGGTGGAGAACTGACAGAGTCTTTCCTTTTCCCCGTCCTTACTCACAGTTATGACTGTTTCTGTGGAAATATTCCAAACTGGCAAAACTGTGTTTTGTTGAACCAAACTTGCCCTGAACCTGCATATCCATCCATCATTCTCACAAGAAAATCTAACAACCGTGAAGGTTTTATTCTGACTGCAATGATCTGCTGGAATCTTTACCAATCTCCATTGGCACATTCGTCCTAAAATGTTCACATAATATATAAGGGCACCATTTTCAACAGTGTAGAAAGATTCTTTAAGAACCAGAGGTATAGTGAACATAAAAAGCAAAAATGAAAAAGGTACAAATACGTGCATAGTCTTCTGAGCAAATGATATCACTGCATTGTTTGCTTTTTATTGTAATTCTTCCCAGACAGAAAAGACTAAAGGTGAGAGCTGGGTTTCAATAAACATTTCCTTCAGAAGTCTCACAGCCAGGACAGAACTGCCAGAACTGCTTCAATTTCATTTTGAGCCTTTGCATAGCAAACACTAACAACATAAGCCTAGAAATTCCCAAGCTTTTGGAACTCATTTTTGAGGAACACAAAAATTTTTTTTAATCATTAACTTGTTAAGCACTTAGCCGGCAGTGTTTTGTTAAGAGCCGCAAGAAACAGAGCTATCTCAGAAGACATGACTGCGCTGATGGGGAGATATTTCAAAGTCACTCTCACCACCCCAACAATAGCCACATAATCATAGCTAATCAAGGATAATGGATGGGAAGTGGCCACTTGGACTGAAGGGCCATCTATCTTACCCAAAATCCCAACATGAGCACATACACACACTGGCTTAACTTCACTGCTGGGTTAATAGAATTGTGCACGTCCCTGGCCCCCTGGAGAGAAGCCCAGACCTGGAGGTTAAGAGCATGAGGAAAGATTGGTAGAGAGACTGAGAGATTTGGAACCATTCAGCAGCTTCTGTTCTCTTTGCTTACACCCACCCACACACGCACACACATGCACACGCATGCACACACACACGCACACACAAATATACCCACATAAATATACCCACATACACACACACACACACACACACACACACACACACACACACACAAAAAAGCACACAAAAGCTACAGCCCCCACACTGC
>JBBPCW010000106.1:16901480-16912324 GCA_037974425.1 Phenacogrammus interruptus
TACATATATATATATAATTAAGGAATAAATACAACAGCAAAAATAAATTAAAAAAATGAAACAACTTATGTAAAAACAAGTTAGAATAAATAATCGGAGAGAGGGAGAGGTGGAGTTTCGTTGCTTGTCGTTGAACCTGCTTTTCATACAGATGCTTCTGAAGTGTTTTCTGGATGAAGTAAAAAGAACAGTTGGTCTCTGGTTGCCTTTAAGATGTTGTGCGCCTTCTTGTACACCGTTAAGTGTTAAAGTCCTGCAGGGCCAGCAGATGATTGCTCCTGATGTGCTGCTGTGTTTTGACCACTCTCTGTAGAGCTTTATGGTCTGAAACATTCCAGCTGGTCTAACAGGCAGTGATGCAGCCAGTCAGGATATTTTCAATGATGCATGTGTAGAATTGACAAGCACCCTGCTGTCCTTGTCGAAGCTTCTCAACCGGTGGAGGAAGAAGAGGCATTGTGTTGGTGCCTTGACGATGATGCTGGTGAGTAGTGACCAAGACAGACCATTCAGTGGATTTTACTCTGAGAAACATGATGCTACTTACTCTCTCTACTTGGGTGCTGGATATGTGTATTCATATGTGGCTTCTAACTGAAAGAATAGAAAAATGTACATTACGTTATTTACATTCAAATGTGTTACCTTAGAGAGAAAAGTCATCTGCTTGATATTAGAAAAGCTGGACCAGAATAAAGCTAAATGAAGTCTTACAGCCTACACTTTCCAGAAAGTTCTAAAAGCATCTAGGCTGAAAAGCTCTAAATGTTCCCATCTATAGCGTATTGTCAGAGAGTCTGCTGGGTTTCACTCAAGACCATGTGCGATGTCATGTAGGGGCAGGTGATTTTCAAAGCAATACTATGCAGAACACAGACAAAGTGATGATATGCATCTCATTTGCCAGCTCTTGAATACTGCAAAGAAAATTCTTGAGGGCTTTTGAAGATGTAATGAGATCAAAGTTGCAGCATTTCTAGTCCAGCAACTATGTCTTACTACAGAATTGTCACTGTTCCATGCTGTTAAGATCTAGTGCACAGATGTATGTACACATACATGACATACATGTGAACAGGCAGACTTGGTGGAGAATTATGATAACTGTGTCCATTTTGGTAAACAGTTTCAGACATCTTTCTGTATTCCCTGAGTGTCTAAAGCTGAAACTAATAGCTTGGAGGCTTAGCATATTCCAAGACAGACAATTATGTAAAAGAATTATTGGTAGTCCACTGAATGTTTTAGTGGCAGTTCTGTCCCTGAGATATTTAAATAACTCAGCCTGCTTAATATATTCATGGAAAATCTGCTGGTGTGATCTACTGTGAGCTGTTTAGTACAGTAGTTACTGATGTGCGCTGTGTGACAGTCAAAACAGTACATTTGCAGGCTGAGCAGTGTTTCAAAATATCCAAGATTCTATTCATGCTCAAAAGGCCTGCTTTCTCACTACAATTTCTTGTATTTCTTGTATGTGACCAGTAAACATCACAACATATAATCCACTGGAGGTGAAGTTAGTAGTACAACAATGTGAATCACTATCACTGGTCCACACAGTAGTGTGAAAGACCATTAGGCCTTGTTAATTGACTCTTAAAGCTTTAATGATGGATCATGTTGGAGAATGGATCTCTAATATATAAGTTAAAAGGGACTTAAACAAAACAAGTAAGAGAACAAAAGAGAATTTTAACGGTGCATTGTAAGTGAACAATAGAAAGTAAAACAAAAAAACATGAGTAGAAGAGCTGCTTGGAATAAACAGGCAAAGAATTTGTGAGATAATAACATAGATTTCAAATTAAAACCAAGATACACTAAATCTCTTTGACTTTAAACTCTACTGGGAGTTTAAATATATATTTAAATACTGTTTATCAAAAGGTTTCGGTATCCCAGAAGGGGGATTTGAAATTTTAATCTGTATTTTAGCCCTATGGGGAGGGCCTGGGCTTGTATAACATGTTTTAGGCAACAGCTTGGAAATCAAGGCTAAACCACCAACAGGATGCAAGATAAGTGTTTATGTTCTCCTGTAGCCGAATGCTTATTAGGACAGATGTATGGGGTCATTGGTTCTGACTGTCTTGGTGTTTTGCTTTACTTCTATATGAATTAAATAAATGTAAATAGTCCTAACTGGTGTCTGCTTGAGTTTTTTTTTTCTTGCTGCTGTACCATGACCACTTGGAAAGACATGATATGTTGATATGGTTGTTTTTGTTATTATTCTCTATGCTCAGTTAATGTAGTAGAGAGGAGGGTAGTAAAAATTACTGATTGTTCAGTGTGTGGAGCAGAGCTTTGGAACAAGGCAACAAGACACTGCAAAGTAAATCAAAACAAATAAGTAATGGCCTGCACCTCTTTGTATATGCGAGTGTGTGCTCATGCATGTGTGTAATGTCCTCGGAAACATCATTATGAACCTAAATAATAGAAGTTATCCTTACGCTGATAACTTTAGTTGGAATAAGGTTTACATGTAGACTGGAATGTGAGTAATGAACATTGTGATTATCAAAACCCATTTCAAGGAACATTTTTTTTGTTTTTCAGGTTAATAGTGCTTTATTGGTAGTGCTTTATTGATAGTGCTTTAGTGATTGGTATGTTTCTTATTTGTTGACTATAAAGATTTCCTAGTTTTCACATTTCTTTAAAGGATACCTAAGCAAATGTGAAAAATGGAACCATTCTGTTTGCAGGAGTTGGGGGATTTCTCAGTTTACCAACTAGGGAAACAACCCTTCCTTACTTGGAGGTATTTGGAAAGTTTGATGAACTTTGAAATACTTCAGCTGTTTTGGGATGCAGTTATATGGATGTTTGTGATCTATTTTCTCATTAGATGGTGAAAGCAGATAGAGGGCAAAAAGCTAACATTTTTGCTAGGAAGCGCTGACCACTGACAGGTGAAGTGTATAATATAGATTATCTCATTACAATGTCACCTGTCAAGAGTGGGAAAAATAGGCAGCAGGTGAACAGTCAGCTAATTCATTTAATGTTTATGTTTATTATAGTATGAGGACAGAGCATGCCTGAATTCAATATTATAATTCAACTGCTAAATATTTTTTTTATGCCCAGGATGTTTGCTTGTGTTCTGTTATGTGTGTATTGTTGTCTGTCCTTTATTTATTCAAATAGTCCTATAAACTTAAAACTGATATAGAAGAACTGATTGGAATTCCTGTGTGTGTGTGTGTGTGTGTGTGTGTGTGTGTGTTAGCTGCAGACTTTTGAGGAAAGGTACAGAATTTAAAATAATCTGTGAACGTGCTTAGACCACACTGCGTGCCAACTCAATCTCATCCTCTCTCTCATCCTGCTCCTCTCTCCTCCTCTTAAGTAAGTCTCTCTCTCTCTGTCTCTCTCTCTCTTTCTCTCTCTCTCTCTCTGAGGCCTGTGGACAGAGAGCTTGGGTAAAATAAAGTTCTCGTTTTAGGGGGGTCATTGGGGACAGTGCTGGAATGCTGTGAGTAACGATTCATCAGTGTGAATGCTTAAATCTTGACAAAGATACAGACAGAGAAGGCAGTGAGACTAGAGTGGTCATACAACATTTTGCAACAAGGTTCACCTAACAAAGATAATGTTTCTGCCTGTTTGTGTTTGACTGTGGTTCTTGGCCACAGAGCAACTTTCATTCCTGTGCAAATTTGATTTTTCTATGCACCCAGCATACCTGATGCAACGAATTAACAAGCCTCTCCCAATAAATGTATGAACAAGCCTCTCCTGCACTGATATGAGTGTGAAAACAGGGCGGGGACCTTCATGGTGGAAATCACTGTTTTATTATATAATTAGTCGAGAAATTTTAACAGCATAGGTTTAGAATCAGTGACATTAACACTTTTCAATTGTAAGTACTACGCTAGCGAACTGGAAACCAGTCAAGCAGGAAATGTAAAGGGGTGGTTGGGGACAGTGCCGGAGTGTTGTGAGTAATGATTCATCAGTGTGATTGCTTAAATCTTAAGAAGGGGAAGACAGAGATGGCAGTGAACTGGGAGTGACCATATTGGTCATAGCCACCCTGCTGAGAGGAGAAACAGGCCCAGGGCTTTGACCCTCTCTCTTTAGCTTTCCATCTCTCTTACACACTGTCTCACTCTCTGCTTTATACTCTCTGCGACCTTTCCTTGATCTACACGTCTGTTCCTTTATCTCTCCTCCTTTCTTCTTCTGAACTGATGTCAGACATTTATCAGCATGACCACCGCAGACGTTGATACTTTTGATGGACAGTTTTTTCTTCCTGCAAAAGATTAAAAGATTTCTTTTTTGTCCTGTTGATCTTTCTTATCTGCATCTCTTGTTTTTTTCTTGTCTTTTTTCTTCCCCACCCCCCTCTCTCTCTCTTTCTGCAGCAATGCTCTTTGTAGTACTGCCCCCCCACACCCCGCTGCTTGAACCAACCTAGCGTACAATGACACTATGATAAAATAACATAGCTTATCATTGCTGGGATTTCTGCAGCTGATATGATCCTGCTTGCCTCTCACTGTCCACTGGAGCTCAACAGAACTCCCACTCTGCCCCATAGCTTTAGTAATAGAATGTTTGTTCATGTCTATTAAATATCTGGGCTGCTGATAAAACAAAGGAACCAGTGTTCAGTTTCACTTAGCAATCTAAAAAATGGCACATCAACTTAAAGTTAATGCCTGTTTGTATTTGTTGGTGGTGATTGGTCAGTGTTTAATTATTTATCGAACATGTTATAGAGTAGCTGAGTTTAAATTTTCAGTGCAGTGTAGAGAGATTGTGAAGTATACTGAAGAATATTTGTTAAGCGTTTCTGGCACTGAAACACTGACTTTACAGTTGTAGGCGCTACCAAACTGGAAAATAGTCAAGTTGGAAATGACTATGACATTTAGTCACCACGATAAATGATGATTTCTAGGTTTTAGAGCTGATTAGAGCTCGTCTAACCTGCCAGCATGTAAAGCGTTTGTGGGTGGAGCGTGGATAAATCATGTTATAGAGAGCCTGTTGCAGAGAGCTCATGTGCAATTACTGCATGTATGTATAAGCTTAAATGTTTTGGAATATTAACACTGGATGAAAAAAGAATTAAAATTGATAGTTGTGCATATCTTTGTAATGTTTGGCTGCTGTTTTGTTGGTGCATCGTGTCCATATACAGCTGGTTAAGACAAAAAAACGCGAACACTGTACTGTGACATATCGTGATATGATATTTTTTGCCTTGTCTACCCTTACAAGCATCAGATGAAAAATGTTGTATTTAGCATCATCATGCTGCGTGGTTGTACTGCAGATTCAGTTATTCAGGCTTTTAGCCACTAACCTTAAGCGCACTGTGTATTTATGGTGTGGACGTAATGAATGATGGAGTGCCTTTGATGATATGATAATTCTATCCGCTTGTCATCTAAACATGTCCAAAGGGAATCGTTTGGTATTCGTTGAAATGCACATATAAATGAAAGGCATGCAGGACTGCGGGGGTGTGGGAGTTCAGTGTGGTTTAGGAGAGGAGGGGTAGGGATGAAGTGAAACTAAATTGTATTACAAAATGAGGACAAATAAGAGCTCTGTATAGACTTCTGCTTGGTTACAGTCTGTTTGGTGGTGTGGTCAACTTCTCAACCCTGTCTTCCATAATGAAGCCCTGTGTGTAAGGGTGTGTGTGTGTGTAGGTGTGTTTGATAGAGAGAGGAAGGAGGAATGTGTGCGTGTCTGTATGTGCAGTTATTTCACCGTCCAGTGGTCCAGAGCCAAAACAAATTCATGCAAATGAAGTTGGGGATTCACTGGTTGTAACGTATGATTTGACTCGATTTAATGTTCATTCCTATTAGGATTCTCTTCCATTCTAGGCCTGCAAACGCTTAGTCCAAGAGTGAATATTTCAGAAGTATGTCATAGAATCCATCAGTTCTGCTTTAAATGTGGCGAGTTGATAAACTAATTATTTATGGTACATTTATAGGGATTTATTTACAAACATTGGCAACCTTGTGAATACTGCGGTTGTATTAATATACCTCATTATGCAGATTTTATGCACACAGATTTTAGCACTGATATAATAATCGTGTCTCAATGCTCATGCTTCTCATACTCAAATAAACAGAAGAAACTCAATTTACAGTAAGCTGTCAGTAATGCTGTAATGGAACCACATAGAATTATATGAAGTTTTGGCTTCTGTTAAATATTAGATTTGTTTTTGTTTATTAGCTCTTCTGATAGAAGCACTTTTTGTGTTTTGTTATTTTTATGCTAAAGCATATGCCTGGATATATTTTTCTTATTTATTTATGATTTTAAACATGGTGTTTTGTGTTCCAGTGAACCAGTCTATATGGCTGTTAGGGTTGCAAAATTCCAATAATTGTCAAATTTGGACATTTTCCATTTGAATTAACAGGAATTTACAGGAATGTAAAAAGCTGACTGGGTAGACAATGTGATTCAGTGCCCAACGCCTCCATTACAGATCCATTTATTCAGAATCTTTAAGCACAACAATGTCCTGTGAATAATAACTGTGGTTATTTTCAGCCAAAATTCAGGGTTTATTTTTCACACACTGCATTATGCCTCATTCAAAAAGCAGTTCAGACTGAAACACTCTTTGAAATGTCAGCAGGAATGGGTGAGAATAAATTGGTATAAAATGCTCATAATATGTTCATTCATTGTGTAACTGAAAATGCGCAGCTAAAGTTTTTGCAGTTAGTTTCCATTGATGAACTGATGGAACCTAGACGTGAATGGTACACTGTGAAACTATGAATGTTTTTAAATTACATCCCAATTTTTATTTAAATACAACTGAGAAAAAATACATTTTGATATGATATACCATGATGTGATCCCCTTTAAAGTCACATTGAAAAACCTCTATTTGAAAGCCGTATAAAACATGCTGTTTTTGAACAATATGATTAGATTAATATTAGATCTTATTCCTTGGAAATGGGTAGATTTTGGATGGATGTAACTTGCAGGCACACGTAAGGCTGTTTTAGTATAGGTAAAATGAGACTGAAGGTGCTTGTGTTGTCTGAATATGTTTAGGAATGTCACATTACAGCTAAGAGCTGAGGAAGGCAGGCTACAGGCCGTTCGTTTCACTGCAGAATGGCAGACAGAATATCAGTGCTGACGTATACTCCTGTTCTGACCATTTTCTTACTGTTTCTTTGGAGTATGTTGCTGGTCCAAATGCCACTGTTACATAAATCTGACAAGAATGTTTGTTTGTCCTTGGCCCGTGGCTGTGTGTGCATTTGTGTGAATTTGTGTGTATGTGGGGAATACACACTGTCTAGACACTTATGCTAAATGTGCTGCTGGCATGCTGAGGGGATGAGGTGAAATTCAAGGGTGGAACACACACACATACACACACACACACATTTAAACATATATATACACACACACACACACTCACATACACACGCCTTAGGGGTCATGAGTCACCGTCATGAAAGACTAGTGTGCCCTTTCCACTTCTCCAAAACATGTCAATCACTCCATCTCCCTCATCCTTGGTTTGTCTTGGTTTGTCTCATTCTGAAATGGGCTAACATTCAGATTTAAAGCATTTTTTATAGTAATGCACTGAAATTAAAGTTCCTGATGAAACCAATATTGAACTTTATACTCACATGAAAGCTGAAAACAAAAAAACAATAATTTTATTATATTTATGCTCTTGAAATGCTCTTATGATGGTAATGACCAAGTTGGATAAGAGAGCTTACATTAAACAAAAGAGTCTCATTTAATTGTATGCATGAGTGTATTGTCAAAATTGAATAATAATTATTCAGTGTTATGGCGCTGTTATGAACTGGTAACCTGTAGAATGACCAACAGAATTGATTCCAGAGCTCCTTGCCACCCAGGTTAAGGGCAAGTGGTTAAAATCTGATGCTGTTCCTTTGAACACTTTGTTGTGTATTTATTTTTTTTTGTGATTTTTTAAAAAACATTTTCAGTTTAATTGCTGAAATTTTGGTGCATCTATCTACACAAGGTCATGACATGCAATACATATATGTAACATAGTCTTTACTTTTTGCAGTTTTAGGTGTGTATATTCAATATGTCAAGCACAAGCATACTGTCTTATTAAACTAGCCTTTATTGTTATTAGCTTTCTGTGCTGACAGTTATCTGCTGGGCGACATGTAAACAGAACCCTTATTCACTGTAGTTATAGTTTATATTTTGGACACACAATTTGTGAACTCTAGCTATGCCTCTCCCTATGAAATCAGAAAGCATAGATTAGTTTACACTAGCAATAAAAACAGGAGTACATGGATACTTAAAGTTGTTACAGCAGGATCAACATCAACATTTTCTCCATTTGTTTGTATAATGTTTACATTTCACTCATAGGCAAGCATTATTGTTGATGTTCTCTATATACCTCTATAGTTGTTCTCTATATACCTCTATAGCAGCAAGGAAACACTCATCTTTGTGGCCATACTGATCTAGTGACTGCACAAACTGCAGTTAAGTGGGTCACTCCTCATTTTTCATTCCCAGTCTTCCTTATTTCTGACCACTCTTTGTAACGTGGTGTGTAAAGTAATGTAGAGTAATGAGAACATGGAAAACAGATTGAAGTCTGCATCCAAACTGTCTGCTGGTATTATCTCCCAATAAACCAGCGCTAAATGAGATGCCCTTTTCTATTAGGAGAACAATCGGTCTTGATCTGTATATTAAAATGATTGGGCTGGATTTAGGCTCAGTCTGTCTGCTATGCTTTCCTCTGTCAAGAGTTTCTTTGGAGTAGATTGTGGATTTATAAAACCTAACACTTACACTTTTATCAGTGCCTGCTCAAAGGCAGAATGACAAGTGACTAAATAAAGAATTTTACTTCTTCTCTCAGATCTGCTTCAGCAAAGAGAAGAGAAGGGAAAAATTAGAAACAGCAGAGAGATGTGTTTCAAACATGCATTTAATTCATCTGACAGAAAGTCATCACATTACCTTATGAACATAAACACTGGGCTGTCACGGATGACGGGGGGAACCCGCTTCCGTGATTTACCTCGGGGAAAACAGGCAGGCAGGCAGGCAGGCAGGCAGGCATCCATTAACTCAGGCTCTTTATTTAAACAGGAACGTGAATGTGAACAGAAAACAAAACCTGGCTCAAGGGCCGCTACAGACATGACTATAAAGTGAGGCGATGGACCGATGTCTGTGGTACACAGAGACAGAACTTAAATACTAGGCATAATCAGTGCACAAACACAAAGCAGGTGAATCCGCGACACGTGACATAAAACAGACATGAATGTCAAAGTCCCAAAAACTAACACAAAACAGTGGCCCCTACCGGCCACTGGCCGAGGCATGACATGGGCACTGTTTTACAACTTTCATTGCACATAAAATTCAAGATACCTGCACATTCACTGGACGTTTTTGATGGTAAATAAAAAGGCTTTTTCTACATAATAGACATCATGACCTATCACAACCAAAAAAGAAAGCAGGTTTGGTAAGTTGATATGGTTCTCTACAAATTCATACTAAACCATTCTGGACGTTTTTGTTCAAATTATGCCGATTAAATTGTGTGGAAATGTACAAAGCATCCTTGGACTTGCCCCTTAAATTTGAGAGTTGATATATAAGAATATTGTGGAGTTCTGGGGTGCTTCTGCTTGAGCTACAAGGACCCCCTTTATATGGTCTGGGGCAGAGCTTAGAGAGAACGGAGGAAGAAGGATGATGGTGAGGTCTGAAAATGCAAGGTAGAGTCCTCACATCGAGTTCTGCATCGGTTCATTAACTTTAAGTCTTAATGTGATCTGATAGTTGTATGCTGTGATATATTTAAAAATGTTATCAGAAAAGTGTTTTCTTATAGTCATATATACACACCACCAACGCACACAGTGTGAACAACGTGAAATTCTTTCTCTGCATTTAACCCATTCACCAAGTGAAGCAGAGGGCTGCCACCAACGAGGAACACCTGGGGAGCAGTGTGTGAGGATGGTACCTTGCTCTAGAGTACCTCAGTGATGCCACTAGCAGTCCTGGGATTTGATCCCACTACCTTCTGATCGCAGGGGCAACTGCATAACCCCTAGGACGCCTGCTTTAAGTATAGAGTAGGAGAAGTGAAGATTTATGCATCCCCAGTTTTATTCTGTGTTAATTAGGCTATAGGCTGATATTTAGACTCTTCATTCACACACATGGGAGACCTTCCATTTTATTGCATACAAATACACACACACACACACATATACACACACACACACACACACACACACACACACACACACACACACACACACACACACACACACACGGAGGGCAGCAAATGAAGTGAAATGTCAAGGAGATAAGTGAAATTGTTTAGTGGTTCCCTGAACTGAAGGGACAGAAATGAAGCAATTACCTAAATGATGGTACAGTGGTGTTTAAACCCCTCTTCAGGCAATCCTGGACTCATCCTCTTATCTCCTCTCTCCATCTCCCCCCTCCTCTCCTGATCTCTGTCTATCTCTTGTCATCTTTTAATAACCTTACTTTTTCTTGTAGCTTGCTGTCTATCCCTGTCCATCGTCTTCTCTTATACTTGCTGCGGTAACACTCTTGTAATGGATGGTTTCTCTCCCGCCCTGCTGGTCTGAAATGTCACACTGCATGATTAGATTGACGAGTACAGCTAGATCAGTGTTGTTTCGCCATGGTAATTTTGCATTTACACATATTTTTTCTACAGGCAATATTACCTCATCTGTAGAGTGAATTGGTTGATGCAAAAGTCATGCACTGACAAGATGAAGACAGAGAAGGTTTAA
>JBBPCW010000106.1:16946670-16958867 GCA_037974425.1 Phenacogrammus interruptus
TAAGTTCTGCACTAACTTACCCTTGAACTTACCCGGTTATGTAGCATAACCTGCTTTCTGGAATACCCCCCAGAAGGCTGCTAATTTGAATCCCAGGACTGCTAGTGGCACCACTGACCCTTGAGCAAGGTACTGTCCCCACACACTTCCTGGTGGCTGCCTGCTGCTTCACTTGGTGAATTTGTTTAATGCAGAGCAAGAATTTCACACTTTTCACTCTGTGTGGTGTGTTCACATGTGACTATAAAGGGGCCACTTTACAGTGGAGATTCTAGAATTTAATCTATTTATATCTATATAGATAGTAGTAATTAATTTTGTAATTGTAAAATTAGATTTAAAGACCAAATATAAAGGTACTGACACCCATGTGGATTAATCATAGCTGCTTTTAACTGAACGAAATATATTTTAATATTTTACGGTATTTTGTCCTGAAAAGACTGTTGACGTTTCAACGCCGCAATCAGGCAATGAGGAAAGAAGGCATTTTGACAGACGGGCACCATGACCAATGGGCTGCCTCGGCGAGGAGGAGGGTGGGGCCACACGGAAGGATCGCATGTCGAGGGAAGGCGCTTTTGTTTTTCCTCGGGAGAAAAAGTCGTGGAACAACATTTCAAAACAAGGGCCATTCTCACAACGTGGGATACATTTCTCATACACGGCCTTGAAAGTGCCAAGCCAATGGAACTCGCGAGGTTTTTAGAGCGGAACCGGAGCGTTTTCGAACTGCTTTGATGCTTTTTGGAGGGCTTGCAGAGTTTGTTTGGAGCTGCAGAGATTGGGAAGGCGGAAGAAGAGAAGGACGGTCGCCTTGGTGATGGGTTCGATTCCCTCGGTCTTTGTTTTGGAGCGTTTTGGTCACGGTGTTCAGTTTGCCTCGAACCCAAACGTCAGTTTAGACACTGTATAAAACTTAGTTTGCTCAGTTTCTCCGGTTAATGCCATAAATTTACCAGCAGTAGGGGCCGGAGACACTCAAAATGGCGGCAGACTGGCCCATCCCCCAGGCCCTGCTGCTGTTGCTGGTGGTTCTAAACACGGTGGGCCTGCAAGCCTGCCCCTCTTCCTGTACGTGTTCTGAAGGTCCAGATTCAGCACAGTTCTTGGACTGCAGTCGGAAGAGATTGTCCTCTCCACCGCTCTCCATCCCAACTTGGATTAACCATGTGTAAGTAGCAGCGTGGTGAGAGGCCAGGCTGCTGTGGATCCTGTACGTGCAGGATAACACAGCTGCGCTGGATAAACTCTGCACTGCAGTCTATAGCTCCCTTCCCTCTAACTCAGTTCAGTTTTATTTGGATAGAGCTTTTTACAACCAGCGTTGTCACAAAGCAGCTTTACGATATCTAAGTGCCCTATTGAGCAAGCCAAAGTGGGCAGGGGCGAGGAAAAACTCCCTAAAGCTGGAGGAAGATAAGATAACCCAGCCCTTTCTTAGTCCCACAAGTGGGAAAATGGCATTGTTACAGCTGCAGTGGACAGTGCTAAAGTAAGAGGAACATGAACAATAGAACGTTCAACCATGACAAATAGTAAATGAAATTAAGGTATATATATCTTAATAAATGGTCTGATAAAACACGCTACAATAAAACAAATGGTCTGCAGTTCTGTCCAGAACTTCAAGCTTTATAAATCAATTTAGCTACTTTATATTCAGCGTTCAAGTCTGTAGGACTTCTGGATGAGTGGCTTTTCAAAGCACAAGTGCAAGTAAGAGAGCCTGTCATATTTCTTTATGCCCTGCTAGACACTCTTAAAAACACAGAAAGGAAAATAGGGACCACTTTCTTTAAGATTCTACTTGCATACTTCTTTCTACTTTAAAGCTTTATGTGTTTATTTTACTTCTTTCAGCTCTATGAGTCATAATGAGCTTTCAAGTGTGCCTTTTCTTGGAGATGCATCCACAAACATCACTGTGCTGTCACTGTAAGTCACTCTTTCACCCATCCTATAAAATAAACTGCAGCAGTGTGTCATATTTGTTGTTAACATGTAATGAGTACCGCCTGCAGGGAATTTTTCATAAGTATTTTTGATTAATAAATAATTAGTCCTTACATCTGGATAAAGTTTTAAGTAAATATCAGATAGTCTGTCTACCTAATATACAGTATGTGAATAAAAAGTAATTGGCATGGTTGTAGTAAACCAAATAAAACTCTGTGTGTATTTAGAGTTCATAACCGCATCACTGAAGTGGTGCCGGAGCAGCTTCTGCCTTATTCATCTCTGGAAAGCCTGGATCTGAGCTCCAATTCGATTTCTGAGCTGAAAGCTGGATCATTCCCCCCAATACAGCTCAAATTTTTGTAAGTCTTTTTTTTGTTTTACATTCCCCCTCTCTCTGTGAAGAGAAATGTTTAGATGTTGGAATGAGTTTTTTATTGTGGGAGAACAGAATGCAGTATGACTTTTTGGAACATCACCCATGTATTCTCCTGCTGATGATTTCAGGAATCTGAGTAACAACAAGATCAGCTCACTCGAACCCGGATGCTTTGGTAACATCAGCTCTCTGCTGGTGCTGAAGATTAACAGGAATAGATTGTCTCTGCTGCCTGCTAAAGTTTTCACTCTCGCTCAGCTGCAAGTTCTGTGAGTATAATTGTTCTTCAGCATTGTTTTACAGAACCAATATATAAATTAGAAATGGTCAGAATTTTTTGCTTTGATAGTAACAAGGTAGTATTGAGAATTGCGGGATGTTCATTCACATTTTTCGGTGTACTAGTATGAATATGTGGAATGAAATCTGTCTTGTCTCTTGTAGAGAGTTGAAACGCAATAAGATCAGAGTGGTGGACAGTTTGATCTTCAAAGAGCTGGAGACTCTGAAGTCTCTGAAGATGCAGAGGAACGGCATCACTAAGCTGATGGACGGAGCTCTTTTTGGCCTTGACAATATGGAGGAATTGTGAGTTGATGCTGAAAGGCCCCAAGCTCATTTTCTGTTCTTATTTTGGCATTTGGCATGCATTTTAGAAATGAGTGGAAAATTATGTAATATAACAGTCAGCTGCATTTTTGTTACTGTTGCAAACTGCCACGGTCTACCCAATGTTAGCTTTTTACTTTTGGGATTTGAGAGGTAGGTGTGATTTCTTAATTTAAGTGCTGCTTTAAAAAATAATGTGCTTCTTTATTTTTGTGCATTTTTTAATGTATCACCTGTATGCCTTAAGCACATATCTTAAATATTTGTGATTATGGAGTTAGGATTGCCAAAGAATATATCAGTATTGTATATTTGGATATTGTTTCTATCTCTGCAGGGAACTGGAGCACAATAACCTGACAGAATTGAATAAGGGTTGGCTATATGGCCTGCGCATGCTCCGTATGCTTCGGGTCAGTCAGAACAACATCGGCCTTATCCGAGCTGATGCCTGGGATTTCTGTCACCGCCTGGAAGAGCTGTGAGTTGAACATACTGTCCCATTAATTCTTCGGTTTTAGTCCCACAGGCCTTTTTTGACAAATAGCTGTGGAAATGTAACTTATTCAAGGTATTAATTGCTCAGTAATTGGCTAGTGAGCTGAAGGAGGTGTTTATGCAACGGGAACAGCATGTATGGGGAAGATTCTTCCCAATGTTGCTTGGAGCAACCATGTTAGAAGTCTACATCATCTGCTTTATTTTAAATTGTTAAATACACTTAATACACTTAAAAAAAAAAAAAAACATGGTGACTAAACTCCACCACTATTACAATCAGATGTACATTGACTCAGACAATATAAGCAGTTATTCATGGCTAAATTTGCAGATTTTGTTTTTTCGATTTTTAATAGCCCCCTTTTTTTAAAGGCTTATGCTGTGTGGGCTAAGTGAATACATGGAATCCACTAACATCTGTAATTTTTTTTAGCTAGAATTTCAGTTTAAATCACAATATTTTCCATTGAATGGGACAACTTTATTTGAAATTCTAAGGCAGGGAAAAAAAGACTGGTGGCAAGTGTTTTGAACCAGGGCCTCAGTGATACCTACACTTATACTCATCATGTTTTGTATTGTGTGTTTGTATTCTTCAGAGACCTGTCCTACAATCATTTAAGTCGTTTGGAGGATTGGGCTTTCACTGGGCTTGGGCAGCTGCAGAGCCTGAATCTGGGCGAGAATCGCATCACGCATCTAGGAGAGAAAGTTTTCGGAGGGCTTATAAATGTCCGCACACTGTAAGATCACAGATGCCTGCACACGGACACACAATTTAGAAAGTCATAGGTGTTGAGCAACCTTTCAGAATTTTTCTATAGAAAACCACAGCTTGTGGTAATGCAAGAACTCCTGTTAGAAATGTATTTTTTCTATGGTGCTTACAGAAAACAATCCAAACTGACTGCTCCTTTAAGATCTGTTTGACCATGCATTGCTACATTATGAAGGCCATATAAAACCTGAAAAATAAAGCATAACATAGTTTTTGGTTTATATTTGCACACCTGTGGCTAGAATAAAGATCTGTGATTTTTTTTTAGCAACATAATTAATTTTATGTGGAAGCCTGTGGTTACTCCAGTATAAACATGTCAAAACATTCTCTGCCTAAACCTCTGTATTGTTCATTGTGTAGTGGAGGGAAAATAAATGTGCATGGAGACAGGCCTCCTTTTGCTTCCTCCTCACGATGTTCGTTTAGCAGAATTAGTGAGGGCTGTATTGGCCTTTTGGAGTCATTGATGCATGAAAACAGCCTCAATACTCTCACATATTTGCATGCTGTCACAAGCCCTTTTTCCAGGAGCTGAGTTTTCAGCTGAAGCTTCAGCACAATTAAGATTTTCGTGAATTCTAATTTGTCATATGTGGTTGCTTGGCAACAGTTTGCCAGTTTTGTTCCAATATTGTGCTTTTTTTTTTTTTTTTTTTTTCTTTTCTTTTGACATTTTCCATTTTTTTCCTTTCCCCCCCTCCAGAGATATCCGTAACAATGACATATCACTGGCCATTGAGGACTACGTTGGTATGTTTCTGGGCATGAAAAAGCTTAACACATTGTGAGTATTACCTTGCCTTACTTATATGGTGTTTATGTATCTTCCTTGTTTTTATAGCATATTTTTCTCGGGCTAACACTTTCCAGTTAGAAACAATGGTTTAAACGTGGGCAAGACATTTGATAAGATGTAGACATTTGATAAGATGTAGATGTAGACGTTCTAAATCTGCTGCCTGAATCAAAAGATTAGAATCACTATTCAAATGTTTAGAATCACTGTTTTTATTCAGAAAGTCTAGTAATTAAATAGGTTTATAGGAGTTTAAACTAATATATATGGAACTTAAAAAGGTAAAGGAATATGTTTGAAAATGTGACCTGAGCAGCATAATTTGGAAATCTGTTTATCATCAATAATGAAGTAGTCATAAAATCTAGAAGTACTTTGTATTTGGAAAGAATTGATCAAATCAAGAGGCAAATAATTTGTCAAGAAATGATGACAGATACTTCCATGAATAATTATTAATACATTAATACATGTATTATTAATACACGTATAACTTCTTTCCATTCCTTAGTAAATGTATGCAATTATTTTTAAAAACTTGTTTATTCTTAATTGGATGAATTGTATATGCATGCGTTCCTCAGGATATTGCAGAAGAATAAGATCAGGACCATCACTAAGAGGGCATTTGAGGGTCTGGGGGAACTAGAACATCTGTAAGTTTTTCTTAATGTCCATCATAATGTTATAAATGATTAAACCTCTCTGAAATGTGAAATAATTGCCATATTTCCTGGCATATATGTTACAGTAGTTTTGAATGTGTCTGTACAGGGATTTAAGTATGAACCGGATCATATCTGTTCACCCTGATGCCTTCTCTCATTTGAAACTTAAATCAATGTAAGTTTGGAGATTCTTTGTTCCATACCTTTTATTTCTTTATGTACAGTGTTTTCTGCACTGCATTGCACTGTAGGGCAGTGGCCCCCAACCCCCGGGCCCACGGCCCCCGGGCTCACATGACCCCGGTACTGGTCCGCGGGCTACACAGAAGAAAAAAAAAACTTACAGTATTTCCGTTTTATTTACTATCAGAGTCTAAAAGGATGTTTTATTTTGAAAAATGATGGGGTATCCTTAGTGTATGACTCACTCTTGTTAATAAAGCTGCGAGTACACATTGGATTTACGTTTATTATTATATTTTAAAAATACCCCATTATTATATTTAAAAAAATATTTGTATCATATATTTGTATAAATACGTATACGTATATTTATCTGCCACTCCTTAAAGGCCGGGCCGTGAAAATAGGTTGGGGACCACTGCTGTAGCGTACTGAATACACTGTCACTGGTTTGCTTGGTTAAATTATGTTTTGCTGGCCTTAAGTAAAAATAAACTAACACACCCTCTACAACAGATTATGATATTCTCCACATTTTAAAACGTAACATTTTTTTTAAACATAATGTTAACATTAATGTTAAATGTTCCAAAACATTTATTCATGCCATAGAGATCAGTGTCTTGTCATAAAGTACATATCATATAACATAATCTGAAGGCATGTCGAGTTTAATTTAGACAAATTTGAACTGAACTTGTATAGCGCTTTAACATTCTTACACAGCAGTTTTACTGCAATATCAGTCCCAACACATTTGTATTATGCTTTTCTATTGCAGTGATCTCAACACTAGCAGTCTCCTGTGTGACTGTCAGCTGAACTGGCTGGGCCAGTGGCTGACAGACCGCCACTTCCAGCAGTCATGCTCTGCTGTCTGCGCGCATCCTGCTTCCCTAGCAAGCAGGAGTATTTTCACTGTCAGACCAGAGGAATTTCTCTGTAGTAAGTGACCACTGGTCATATCTGTTGTGTCTCGAATGTCTTCAGTAACATTCACAGTATAGAAAAGACATGTTTTCAAGATCATTCCTTGATTATGATCAGCAAGAGGATCCATTAGTCTAGTCCTGTTGTGAAATGTTTGCAGTAGAATTTCCCACTAACCTAATTCTAGACAACAGATCCATGAAAATGAAAATGGAAAGTGGGGTAATCCCAACTTAAACTTAAGCACATGGACATGAAGTATTACTATTTAATACATGTGATTAGTCTTGTAGAGTAAAACAGTAAAAGGATTACATTACATTTCTCTAGTAATATCTAACCCCCTCTGCTGTCTCTCTTTTTCTCAGATGACTTCCCTAAGCCCCAGATCAGTGGTAACCCCAGGACAGTCGTAGCTTTGAGGAGTACCAATGTCACTCTCAACTGCTCTGCCTTCAGCAGCAGTGACTCTACCATGAGCGCCTCTTGGAGGAAGGACCGGGAGGTGCTGTATGAAGTGCAGGTGCACAACTATGCCCGCTACCAGGAGCACCAGCTCATCTACACCAGTGTGCTCCACTTGCTCCATGTAAACTTCACTGATGAAGGACACTACCAGTGTGTGGTTTCCAACCACTTTGGGTCCAACTACTCTACTGAGGCAAAGCTCACAGTCAATGGTAAGCACCCTACATCTTCTGTACCAGTGGCTGATGATAACCCAGCAGATACCTTCTGATCTGTCCTTTGTTCAGTGCATTTTCACAAATATTATACTTTTAGCTCTTTAAAAAAAAAAAAAAAAAGAATAAGTATAGTAGCAGTGATTGTTTGAAATAATAAACAGGCAATCATAATGCACTGTGTAAATGTTTGATATTTCATGCCAGTGCCTTTATTTTGTGCAGGTGATTAACTGCAATACAAAGCCTGCACTTCAATATTTTTTATTAATAACAAAAGGAGCCTTTTATATTATTATATAATATGTTTTAATAACTGACATTTCAGTTATTTGCAGCAGTAAGGACATGTATGACTTCTTTTGATAGTGTTTTTATTTCAGACTTTAGGATCTCCTTTAGTTGTGTTTCATTCATTCAGAGTAGATGTCTTTTATGTGTAAAAATGTTTTTACATATAAAAGAGCCATTGACTCACGGTGATGGGCTTTTTTTCTGTGAAGTGTGTTAAGGTGTTCTTATTCCCTTTCCATCGTTCAAAGTTAAATATTTTGTTTCCTAGCAGTGATTGAATAAAGCATGCCCTCAGGTTTTTCACGTTGCTGTATTTCTGACAGACAATCAGGTTTTCTTTTGTTGGTTATGAAACAAGTTTCTTTTCTGCCCCCTGTTTAGTTGTATCCCTTCATAGTTGTTTCCTGGACTCGTCTAATTTAATTTTCAATTTCAGTGGAACAAATATTATGTAGCCCTCTGGGAAGCCAGTCTGGGCAATGCGATTATTTTGTCATCATATCATAATTTAGATGCAAGAGGGGCTTTGTGCCCAGCAACAAAAGTTTCAGACTTAAATAGAATTTTTACAGAACTGTTAACTAGGGACACAATACTTACTGGTCCTTAGGGTTGTCTATTAGGACTGGCTGTATGACAATATTTCTGCTTATCGTGACAAGTCGTAATGTCAAAATTTGTTATTCTTAGCATATTAGGGTGTCGTCAGTACTTCTATACCTCTGGGGAACTGCAAGTTTCAATACTAAGGAACCATAATTGGTCTTGTTTATATGAATTTGAGGCAGTGTTAAAGTTGAAAAGAAAGTAGATTTTTGAATGTAGCACTACTGTTCCTTTTTTGTGTCTTCCAACTTATCAAAAATTTGTAAAACTAGATGGTATGAAGAGAAAACTTCAGAGAAAAAAGTAAATATTAGTGGCACTACTTTATGATGTTACCTCAGTGTCATTCTAATACATATGTCTGTACTAAATTTTTATGTTTTGAGTCCTAAGGTTTTTAGTTCTTTTCTAAAAACAAGGAAACCCCTCAAAATTACTGTCCATGCTAATGGTGCAAGTACAGATTAGGTCGAAAGACACTGGATGTAAGCAATGTCTGTGAAGCTCTGCATTCCACATATTTGACATTTGTTCTGTTCTTTAGTCTAAACAATAAATATCTGCTCTTATACCCAGAGTTGCCTTCATTTCTGAAGACCCCCATGGACCTGACAATCCGCACGGGCACTGTGGCTCGATTAGAGTGTGCGGCTGAGGGTCACCCACCTCCCCAAATTGCCTGGCAGAAAGATGGTGGTGTCAACTTCCCTGCTGCGCGTGAGAGGAGGATGCATGTCATGCCTGAAGATGACACGTTCTTCATCGCCAACGTTAAGACAGAAGACATGGGCGTGTACAGCTGCACGGCCAAAAATGAAGCAGGCAGCTTGTCGGCAAATGCCACTCTTACAGTGTTAGGTAAATACGTAGTTGATTTTATTTATTTATTTTTAAAACGGGAGCTGTGAGGCTTATGTTGCTAACAAGGAATGGAAGGTCACACCCCATTAATTTGGACCAACATAAGATTTCTTAAATATTTAAATATTTTCTGGTTTGGAAAACAATATTAAAAGCTTTATTTCTGATATGAATAAAATTTCCTGTTCAATACTTTGAGTCATGTTCATTCTGTTTATCCCTTGCAGAGACTCCATCGTTTCAGCGCCCATTAGAGGATCGCACTGTAGCACGCGGCGAGACTGCTGTTCTTCAGTGCATAGCCCGAGGTAGTCCTGCCCCCCGCCTTAACTGGACCAAAGATGACGGCCCATTGCTGCTGACGGAGCGTCATTTCTTTGCGGCAGCCAATCAGCTGCTTATAATTGTAGATGCCAGGCCAGCAGATGCAGGGAAATACACTTGCGTTATGTCCAACACACTAGGCACAGAACGTGGTCACATCTACCTCAGTGTCTCCCCTTCGGCCAACTGTGACCCAGCGAGCAGTGCCTATGACCAGGATGGCTGGACCACGGTGGGCATTGTTGTAATGGTGGTGGTTTGCTGTGTGGTGGGCACTTCACTGGTGTGGGTGATAGTCATCTACCACATGAGGCGCAAGAGTGAGGACTATAGCATCACCAACACTGGTACGTGGGAAACAGCATTCATAAGCACAGACATTTGCATTCAGGGCATAAACCACTTCTATGACTGGTCTTTGATAACTAAAAAAGACTCATTAAGGTATAAAGCTCCAATAAAAACAAGCAACAAAGTAATCCAAGCTAGTGATCCAAGACCCTAGTAAACTTTCCTAATTTTTTTGTAATAATGATGTAGTTTGTTTTGGTTTTAAATGGGTGCTGATGTAGAAGAGATGAATTTAGACAAAGGTCCAGTATTTAGTGTTTAATATAAAAATACTGATTATATAAACTGCCTCTTTCTCCCTCATATGATTAACCTCAAAAGATTGTTACAGAACTTAGAAGCAGAATATAAAATCTGTTTTATCCATACAAGCGCACCGTGCAATTGCCAGTCTGCTTTGAACCTCAAATTATTACATAGCAGGCTCAGTCAGTGGGCTTTAAAATTTCACATGCAGAGAGTAACCTCTGTAAATTTGTGTATGTATTTTTTTTCAGATGAGATGAATCTGCCAGCGGATATCCCCAGTTACCTGTCCTCCCAAGGCACGCTGTCTGAGCCACAGGAGGGGTATAGTAACTCAGAGGCGGGCAGCCACCAGCAGCTGATGCCGTCCATGGCCAATGGCTATGTGCACAAAGGCACTGATGGTAAGGCCTAAAGTGGAAACATGAACACAAACAGTCTGGATGAAAGTATTTTATGTAGACACTTTTTTGTACATTTTCATAACCTGGAAGATTGTAGGCTTTTTAGAGATGTCAGCATTAACTATCTGCTGCATGAACTTGACAAGAACACACGACAAGAACTTTGTGTTAGTGTTGCAGTAGGATTATTGTGTTTATTTGTAAGTGTTTTTGGGACTATAAACCCAATATGGACAAATTCGTAGTAGAAAGCTACATACATACATACACACATTTATCTTCTTGACTAGCAGCTGAGTTTAGCTATACTGAAGCATGGATGATTCATGACACCTGACAAGTTAGATTTGGGAACTACTTACTTTGACCTGACAATAAAAATAGATGCTAAGATTATCTTGAACTATTGTGTAGGTTGATATTTAAATGTCTATTTGGTTTTTTTTTTTCTTTAGGCATGTGCTATGGTGAGGTAGGAGGAGAGATGGATCCAGAAAGCAGTGGCATGGTTGGTAATCGTGTTGGATCTCTGTTTGCTGGCCGCAGTAGCTTCCATCCTGGTGAATCAAGGGAGGGTTTGACATCCGTGCCCAACGGTATGAGTGCACATGTCTTTGTGTGTTGACAGCGTGGAAAGTGTTAAGGTTTATAGCGGTACATAAATATTAGTTTATTCTGCAAGTAAACCATGTCATGTTTTCTGTTTAAATGTTAAAATGTTTTTTGAGTGTTTAGGAACAACCAAAGAAGCTCTTGATGCCTGTATTGAATAGGTATAAATATTATGATCTCTTTTTTGTCTCTTTTAGGTGGTGGCAGCCCACTGGTCATCTGCTCTGACTGCTATGACAATGCCAACATCTACTCCCGGACACGAGAGTACTGTCCGTATGCTTACTTGGGTGAAGATGACACACTTGCGGCACAGCTGCCCCAGGACAGTGTGCGGGATGGGCGGGGAGAGAGAGAGCAGCACACCCAGCATGAGGACGCCACCCTGGAGAGCCTGATCTGTCAGCAAGATGCGTCTGCCTTCCTCTCCAGCCATGAGCCCCGACTCTGCATCTCGCACCACTACAGCAGCGGTCAGAGCACACATGGACAAGACCACACAGATAGAATAAATCTAACACTGCCAAGCATGTAATGTTTAAGTTCTAAGCAGCTTTATTTTGTCGAGAAAACAAATTCTGAACAAAAATAAATAATTAAATTATGTTTATTATGTTATTAAATTTCTCAAAATCAACAAAAAAAACTTATGTTCATAGTAGTGGTGGGTATAGAAAATTTTTTTTATTCTAGATTAATCTCACTGTAATCTTGGAATAAATCTAGATTAAAATGGCTCATTTGAATTCTGTCGAAGGCATTCAGATTATGGGTGCTACCCAAATAATGACTAAAAGTGAGTCTTTGAGAACGGGTTTCTCAACTCCTACAGTAAACTAATTCCGCATTGCACAAGGTGCAAACAACCTTGTCTTGTCGAGGTTTCCATTGGGAAGCTTCTTAAAAATAAAATTTCCCTGAAGCAAACCCGGCAGCTTCATAGCTGCATCCATGTTAGCACGTCACGTTTGATGTGGTAATTTCACATCATAGGTGTCCTTAGGTCCCCC
>JBBPCW010000106.1:16958967-16970361 GCA_037974425.1 Phenacogrammus interruptus
TTGGTGAAAAGTTTTCAGCCCTCTATACATGCTAATTCCTTCCTAAGCCCCCCTTGTCTTTCCGTCCTAGTGACATTTCTGTTTCACAGTAGGCATACACGAGGTTCGCCCCCTACAGTGCAATTCGGCTAGGTATACATGTGCGCTAAAATATCAAGGTGAAAGTCACCATAGCTTGCGTGGTATAGCACCAGCTCCCAACCCAACTTTGTGAATAGATTATTGGTGATATTTTTTTTTATCGCCCGATAAGAGTCTCACAATAACGCAGCACGTTAACGCTGATAACAGCCCATCACTAGTTCATAGATCTTTGGCAGTTTGTCCATAAACGACGTAAGACTTCTTGCACACAGAGAAACACATTTAAACTGTTGTCTCTGCTTTGTTTCTCATTGCCTTTTGTTTTTGTTTACAGATGTTCCAGGCAGGTCGTTTTGGGGTGGAGTGGACCCCCACCCCTCAGTTTCACCCCAGGGCCCAGTGACCGTACACAAGCCCCCTTTGGGGATCTCTGCAGGTGATGGTCAAGAACAAAGGAGAGGGGGACTGGAGGATGGCACATACAGGACTAATCCTCAAGATCACAGCCCACCTCCTACATAGAACCTTCCCAAATGTTGCTTTTTGAACCCGCCATGGCCCACTGTGACTCCACAGTTAGCCCTCAGTCTCCAGCTTCTCTCCGTGTGCCCTTAAATCCCACTACCTCCTCTGAGAAAACTCACACTCTGCCAAAAAGAAGACGCCTCTCTCCTGTGTTTACATTCCGTCCTATCCCTTTGTTGGAACCCACTGGGATGTGTATGTATCTTGTGAAAAACCCTTTCCAGGATCTCCTAACGATCGTCCTTGTAATTCCGTAAAAACTGACCTGGCGAGGCTCTGAATGTAATGTTTCCAAAAGCCTTGCTCGCCTTGCCTTTAACCTACAACTTTTGTTTCCTCCCTCTTCCCCTGTTTTGGGGACTTGGAACTCCCATGTGTATGCCAAAGCATTGACCCAACCCTCTTAGTGCTGCCCTAGCTCTAAAAAGGCCTGTTTTGTGCACAGACTGTGAAAGGATCTTCCCCATGCATCAAGGCTAGGAGTGGCCAATCCACTTGTCAATTATGGAGCCGTTTAATGCTGTCAGGAAGCCAAATAGCTGTGCTTTATTTGTCTTTCCTCATGGTTTCATCTAGTAGGTGATGGTGACCTGCATACATTATTCCCTTGTAAGAGTGGAACGCTCGTTCCTGTTTTTCATCCTAATATTATAAGCTGATGATATTGTCTGTCAAAAATTCATTTTATATGTTTAATGCTGTTCACAAAGCCAAATATACACTATTTTCCTCCTTTTTACAGAAGGCAGCATTTCAAACAAACACGTGGTACCTTGCACCTTTGACAATCAATATACAGCAGTCCTACAGGGTTGCTCATCTGCATACTGACTCCATTATAGTTTTGGCATAACATTCACTTGGTATCTCTTGTTCATTGATTTGGTCCACTGACTGTTCCTGCAGTTCTTCACTGAAACCATCTCTTTTTACTGTGTGGATCTGAGAAACTAGCAAAAGAAAAAGGAGCGTTGAGGAACTTGAGGACCCTGTGCTGTTTAATATATGTATGAGTACATGCATAACGATGATTTAGGCATTTTACCATCCTACCATGCATTTTAAATCATGAAGCTGTGCGCCTCAGTTTCAGCTGTTTGGATGCTGTAATGTGTTTATAATTCTTGCGCTTGGTGTATACATTTGGTTGAAATGTTCAGGCCTTAAGATGATGATTTTGTGACCATGTAATTATCCTTAAAAGGACCATTCTGACTGTAGCCTCACTAACATGTTTGAGTTTGTTATCATTGGACACATCCATATCAGCAGCATTGTCAGTATTAATATCATTCACACTATATTGACCTCAGAAAAAAGGTCTCTCAATTTGCTGTCCTCTAAACCGGGAGTAGGAAGGGGCCAAAGATCTTTTACCAAGTAATAAGGCACCCTTTCATTTAGCCTTGCTTGGACCATTATACTGAATTGGCTGTGTTTCCATCTTCCAGAAAAAAGAATCTATACCACAGATGTATACTATTTTAAGCACTTTTTGAATCAAACAGTTTCAGTGAAGGACATTGTTGGTCTCTCTGATTGTGATGGTCCGGTTTCACTTCACTTGGTACAATCCTAAAAATGCTGCACTTCTTGTATGATCATACCTTCCAAAGAATACACGTTTTATGCGTGCAAGATCGCATGACAGATAAATGGGAAATCATGCTGTTGGTGCAACTGAGGTACTTTGACAAAATGTGTATTGTGAAATGCACTAAAACATTGAGTCACTACAGTTAGATTCAGTATGTATTGGTTATGTGGATACTTTTCCATATTTATCATGTGACGTGAATATGCTGTTGCCTAGTAAGTCACTGTTTAGTGACTATTGCCTCCTGGTGCCACATTTTCGCATTCTTCATTTAATTTTTTTTTTTTTTTTTTTTTTTTTTTTTTTACATTTTTGATAATGCTTTTATATTGGGTTCTGTTAAACTGCTTTTCTCAATGTGACACCCATTGATTTCAAGCTGTTTTGATTTGCACATGTTTCTGTCCGCCTTGCCATAACAGACTTGTCCCTGTTGCTACTGTAAGTTACTTGCTATCAGTTTCTATCAACAACAGCAGCAGCTCAGCAGCCTTAGTAGCTTATGGTGTATCTGTCCAGATATTAAAGCTATGAAGAGCATGAGTAATATCTGTAGCACATATTACTGCAATCACTTGCACACTTTCTTGCTGTCAGAAGATTCAGATTCAAAGTTATACACATGAGTAGCCTTCTGTTATGTATAGTCTTGTTCTTGGTAACAGCAAATGTTACTGAACAGTTTAAGATGGTGGTGGTGGTCTGAGATTTTGTGTTGAAAGGCAGGGGCCTGAGGGGAAAAGTGGCAAATGTTTCAATTCAGTTCGGAACCTAAAATGTAATTCAGCCTACTCTTACGAATTGAAACCAAAGTTCAGCATCAATGCTCTCACACTATTCCAATGCTGCTTGTTTTTTGTATTTTATTTTCTTATTTTTTTTTTACTTTTTGTTCAATATTGTACGTGTACATTCTGTAAAGCATGTGTAAAGAACATTTTTGTTTCATAATGTTGCATATTTAGCTGACATTTAAACAATAAAATGCAAATTCTAATGTATGACATGTGAAGCGGCTGTTTGCTGGGTGAGAGTACAGAAGATTTTCCTGCTTCTGATCTTCCAAGGGTACACAACACAAAGTGCTAAAATGACTCCTTTTTCTGTTTTTGCACAATGCAGAACCTGGCTTCTGCAGCTCGCGATGTGGCAGTTTCTTGCAGCATGATTGAATTAGGTCAACACCGTAGAACGAAAAGTAAAGTTCTAGCGGGTTTAAAAGAGTTTAGACACATCTGAATCCCACTAAACACTCCAGCTGACAGTTTGCGTTCCCGACTTGTGTGTGAAGTGCTGCGTGAGATATTTTGGGGATGGGATCAAAGCGCCTACCTCAGTCTGCTGCTAACTCGCGCTGCAGCGTCATTAATAATGCATGCATAAACTCAATTCACTATGGATTTTATTACCCTCATCAGTTGGGAATGTACTGCGCCCTTCACGTATAGCTGAGTGGTAAACTTACGCCAACGCTACCCTGAGCGCTTCATTTCCATTAAAAAACCTGCAAGAGTAACTAGATTGCACCTTAAATAGGGGTGACAAGAACTCCCTACTGGAAATACACATTATATAGTGTGTTGTGAGTGGGTGTTTGGCCTTATCCAAGTCTGAGAAAAAGGTCTTAAAATGTCTACAAATCAGAGTCCTATTTGTAGGATACTGTCCTACAAATGAAAGTCGCAAAACTGTTTGTGCGGAAAAAACTAAGCTCGGCCACCTTGATATTTCTTCAGGTTACCCATCACACTGACACAAAATGGACTTGAGTGTGTGTTTGAGCCACTGCCAGTCTTGGGTTTATTTTGAGTTGTAAATGTGTGTTGACAGCTCCAAACAACAGAGGAAAAAAGGGGAAATTGGATCTGTGCTTGGTCTTGCTTTCTGCAGCTAATGCACCACTTCAACACCCCTTCTTGTTCTAATACATGCAACAGATTCTGGCATCTCCATGACTCAGGGGAAAAATGTGTCCGGTGGCTGCTGAATAAAACCACAGCCATGTTTAAGCGCCTGCGTCTGAGAGGGGGCGCATTGGGGAAGCTTTAGATTCAGCTTGTCCTTACATGTCTGTAATTAAGCAGAAGATTAAACTAATTTATATTAGTTTATAAATTAGAAAATCAGCTGAGATTTGAGTGCCGATGGAGTGCCTCATTAAATCACCGTGAATTACACTGTTCAGTTCACAGTCAACACTTGGCTTTACAGCACAAGGCCATAAGATGGCACTGTTGAGAGAGTTATCCAGGCTAAATGGACGCATGGTGTTCTGATTTTTCTCACGGCAATAGCAAAATTTCCGTACACTCTCTCAGTACTTCTGTTTACAATACCAAGTGGGATTAATAGTAAAAAAAACAAAAAAAAAACAAGCAATGGTATTGGCCCACCTACCAAACTTCACCCAAACTGCTTTAACTTGAACTGGCATTTTGGGTCTATTTGATAGTTTTAGAATTGGGCATTTCCTTTTGTGTAGTTATCTTTTCACCAGCAACTATGTATAATCTATTTTTATATAATATTTACACACACACAGCCTAAGTTCCTCTTGTGCTGCCAAAACAGTTCTAAACTGTTGAGGCCTGAACTCCTCAAGACCTCTGAAAGTGTTGTGTAAGTTGTGAGACCTGGCCTTCATGGATCAGATGAGTCCACAGTAGGTAACATGGGCACATGTCTGGTAGGTACAACCCCATACACGGCAAACTGTGACGCACTGCCTGTTTTTACACCTTTCTGTCCTAACCAGCATTATTATTATTCTCTCCAAATGTGCATCTGTGGGTGCATCATGTCACTGGCCACTGCAACAAGATAATCAGTGGTGTTTACTTCACCGATCAGTGGTTGTTCAATTTGATATATACATATATATGCATATATGGATGTCTATATGTATATACATATAAATGGGTGTATATACTCTTTACGTATACTGACAATATATTGAAATATGGCCAGCTGTAATGTTCCAGGTTAGCAGTGGGGTGTTAAGATGTTACTGTTCTTCACATAGACTTTACTCCACTATTTTTTCCCTAAATAACTAAACGAACTGCTTTGTTTTGAGACTTCATTGTTTAACATAGGGTTTAAAAATTAGAAATTCCTGCACAAGCGACTCTGTTTTACATAATTAGTTAATTGCTCAAGCATCCTCTGCGCTCATTGGCTGCTTCCCACGCGCGCGCGCCTCGCCTCTCCTCACTGGACGGTCGCGCGGCACGGTGCGCGAGACAGCTGCGCCTGCGAGGACGTGCGCGAACACGAAGCCGAGTCTCCTGCGCGAGAGGAACGCTGTTGTCCGGTCACTCGGGACGTGGGAGGACACGCGGGGACTGAGCTCGAGAATAAAGTGGAGTATATACTCCTCTCCTGGAGATTCTGGTCGGAGACAAACGGAGGGCGCGCGGAGAGGAGCGCGTGCTTTCGCGCCTGGATAAAACAGATTTAATACAGCTGCGCCTCGCCATTTAACTGGATCTGAACGTCTGAACGACACTCACACGACAGGGTCACACGTTCACACACACACACACACACACACACACACGGTGTTTAACCCACCGGCTTCTTTACCTGATGCGTCTTAGCTCCCAGTCTGAAGAAAAACCTGTTTTTCTCTCTCGCGCGTTGTTGTTGTCGCTGGTCCTGCTGTTGTTGTTTGTCACTGTTGTGAACTTGGAAAAATGTAAGTAAACAGTGGCTGTATTCAGCTGTAACGCGTCCAACACATGCAACCTTTGTGATTCGGACGGAAAGAGAAGCTTCATATATTTCTGATTTGAGTCTCTTTGGTTTCGTGTGGGATTTTTTGTTTGGTTTTGAACGGAGAAGACTCCGTGTGAGGAGATAAGAGAGAGGAGATGAAGCTCGACGGCTGCTGCTCGATGGCGTTCATGTCCTCCAAACTAAAATCTCTCGTCCACAGCCGTTAGGCTAGCCAGCCCTGGGACTCGGCTCAGTTCTGAAAGACCGTGTTCTGACAGTAAACACTAGTCCAAAACCAAACCGAACCATGTCCAAGACGCTGAAGAGGAAGAAGCACTGGTCCAGTAAAGTGCAGGAGTGCGCGGTGTCGTGGGGAGGCGTGGGGGAGTTCGGCGCGGTGGTGGAGATCCTGGGAGGCGCCGAGCTCGGAGAGTTCCCCTTCCTCGGCCAGATGAACCTGGATGTTCTCGTGTGCCACGCCGGGAGGCTTCCGTACTACGGCGACGTCCTGTTGGAGGTGAACGGCACGCCCGTGAGCGGACTCACCAACCGAGACACGCACGCGGTCATCCGCCACTTCAGAGAGCCCATTCGTATCAAGACGGTCAAGCCAGGTGAGGGGGTGTCGCGGGGCTTTCTCTGGGGTTTCCGTGCTGGTAATAGGTCATCCTGTATGAGAAACATGCAGAGTGGGTGCTAGGAGGAGGAGGGGGCAACCTGATACTTCAGTTTCAGTGTGCGTGCATACATACATACATACATACATACATACATACATATATGTATGTATATATATATATATATACACTGTGTATACACGTACACACCACACCACTTTTATGTTTGATAACTTGTAACAGTTAAAATGCTGCAGTAGTGCCACAGATATTAAAAAAAAAATACACTGCACTTATTTTTATGCCAGAATCAAATGAACAATGAACAATGATTAATTGTGCTCTCTTTGTAATTAAACATGCACATAGCAGTGTCCACAATATGGTCAGAGAAGCATATTGCGATGCAATTTACTATAAAATATTATCATGTCACCCACCTATATGTTCTAATGACAATTTTAGCAGATTTGCTACACACTCACAGTATAAGTGTGATTCTGTGTGATTGACTTTTGGAGATCTACCAAAGCATCAGCTGCAGCTACAGAACTGGCTAGGTAATATATAAGGTGGACCTTCCTCTTATTTCCCACCCCTCCCTGCAGTGATTTGGTAACTGGATGCTGTATCAGTAAAACCTCCACTCTCAGTTGCCGTTTCCAGCCCTGGGGACCCCAGTGGTTGCACACCCATATATTATCTCTTACTCTGATGCAGCTGAGTCAGCGCATGAAGAGGTTCGCCTGATGACTTGAATCAGGTGTGTCAGAGCAGGTGAGGCAAATGTGCCTGGAGTCCCTACAGACTGGGCCCGCGAAGTCCCGCTCTGCTCCAAGGGAGCTCAACTGAGGCAAATCATACTCCACACTCACACAGATACAGACATGCAGAACCCTCACTGCTTAATTAACTCCTATAACATTCATGAGATAAACACTGTAGGTGTTAATTCAATACTGTAGGGGTTAATTAAAAGTTGGAGGGTTTTTTATATTGCATGTGCAAAAATCCATGCTGTCTGCCAGGGACATAGGAAGGATCATTTGGATTTCATTTGGAGGTGCTGAAACTTTAAGACCCAGATAAATGATTTAGCAGTTTTCTTTTGTTTTTTTGGATAATTTCCATCAAAACAAATGGGACATAACATGATATGATGCGGTGAAAGGCAATAATATTCACATATTATTGACACATCAAATCACTGATGCTTACCCATCTACTTACCCTGCAGTTACAAAATCTGGGGGAGTTGCAGTCTGTCATGGTTTAATTCACGGAAACAATGGCAGTGTAAATGAACAAAGTTATTTAGAAACGATGGGAATGGATTAATAGTCCAGAGTAACAAATTATTTAGTAAAGTATAATGAGTATCTGACTAATAAACCAACTAATGGTTTCTGACTAATGAAATGATACTACCAGTCACTGGCTTAACTTTGTGCTTTTTTTTGTTAAATAACCTTTTGTGGCTGCTTTAGCTTTACAATTAAGGCCTACTATGGATTGCTTCAGTTTCTTGATGACCTGCTGCTCTCGCCAGTGTGGTTTGGTGTTTGTGGAGCGTGTCGGACCTGCTCCAGTAAACCATCGGGCTTGCCTCTGGCCCGACAAGAGGTGTATATTTTTTGACAGTGGAAAAGAGACTTGTTACTATGGAGACAAATTTAAAAAAAAAAAATGTTAGGAGTGGAAAAGTAATATGGCTGTTGCCATGGAGTGCTGAAACGAGGGTCTTATTACCATGGAAATGATAAATGGTATGTTGCTAAGGAGAGCGAAAACTATTACTAGGAACAAAAGACAATTATTTTTGTGGAAAGGTCAACTTTTTCATCAGAACCTCATCCTAAGTGTAAAGAACTGATGGAGAGAAAGTTAATAACTGGACATTGCAACAGAAATTTTTGAAGATTCAGCATGAAATACTGGGTGCAAGCAGCTGCATGTTGTTTATTGTTGTGGATGTCTGATGTGTGCGCTATGTGCAACAAACTGGCAAAAAAGGAAGATGCTGCAGATGGGTAAGATCATGGTTGAGGAAACGGGGACAGCGTGCTTTGAAGGTGAGAATTACTGGCAGCTTCAGCAGTTTCTAACTTACAGTCAGCTGCAGCTTGTATTTAGCGTATAGCCTGCATAATTTAAATCTGTTATGTAAAGACAGTCATCTAAACATAGGCAGTAAATTTAGCTATTATTTCTGGTAATTGATTTTTTGTTGTTCAGTGTTGGGTGGCTGTTTACAGCTGGGAGGAGACAGCTGAGAACCATTTAGTCCCAGAGACAACAGTGGGGATGACAACCACCACCTAACCAGCTGGCAGTATTGATCTTTGTTTTATTAACCACCTCACTAGCTGAGTAAGTAACAGCTTACACTGAGAACAAACACAAGTTCCCACAATCTGCAGAAACAGTCAAGCAGAGTAATGCTTGAGTTTATGTTGCTGCTGGGGCAGAGAAGTGTCGTCTGGTGTCACATTGCAGAATTGATGTAAAGCAGTGATGTTATGTGACAAATAGTGATGTGCAGCCATGTAAATGTTGCCATGGTAATGGCGTCCACTGGGAATTAGTGATGATCAGCGGTGATCTTTGGGTGTCACATTTGTTTGGGGGTGGAGGTAGCTCAGTCGGTAGGATACTTGCCTCCAGACCGAGAGGTCATGGGTTCGAATCCTACCTTCAGCATACCACCACTGGGTTCCTGAGCAAGACCCTTAACACCAAGTTGTTCCAGGGAGAGACTGCCCCCTGTAGGTAGGGAATGGAAGTCGCTTTGGATAAAAGCGTCTGATAAATGCCATAAATGTAAATGTAAATGTTTAGTGTGGAAATTTGGGGGGAAGTGGGAGGGTGTGTGTGACCTCTTCTCCCTCACCCCACAAGCTTTGACCTATAGGGGCCAACAGTTCACTCTTTGCATTCAAATAAATGGACTTTAAAATGGAGTGAGAAACCAAGGACCAAACAGATTCATGAACGGTCATTAAAGTCCCTGTTGGTGTAATGGTCAGGCATCCCAATGCCTTTGCTTATTGATCCATTCTCCATAAAGTTGTACCTCCATAATGTGGTAGCTATTGGGGAATGAGAGAGCACAGGTTATGTGTTGAATGACTGAGCAATTGGGAGTGTGAAAGGTTACATCAGAAGTTGCTGTGATGTATGCCCCAGGCTGTGTGTGGTTCTGATGACAGTCCCTTGTTGATGCTAGGTTTACCAAACCCTGCCTGCCTTACACCTTACATCTCACAACTGCACACAGAGGAAGCTTTTAAACTGCCTGTGAACTTTTGTCTCTTTGGAGACAAGGATGCCATTCTAGAGCCAAAGTTGTTGGATGCGTTCATTTGGGTAGGGGGGCTCCTCA
Organism: Phenacogrammus interruptus; assembly: GCA_037974425.1. Taxonomy (NCBI): domain Eukaryota; kingdom Metazoa; phylum Chordata; class Actinopteri; order Characiformes; family Alestidae; genus Phenacogrammus; species Phenacogrammus interruptus. Next base: position 16,968,890 of record JBBPCW010000106.1, read on the forward strand.
CGAGCGCGTGTTGCTTGTGACTCGGCCTCATGCGTAATTCAGTGTGAGTAAATAATTGATGCGACGAGTGGGATGCCTACACACAGGCAGAAAGGCAGAGTAAGGAGGATCAGCTTTTAACAGGAAATGATGTAGTAGTCTACATGATGAGTATGAACACTACACTCACATTTCTTCCACTAAACACTTTGTGCTTATCTAGTATTTATTGCCTCCCCCATGGAGTGGCCTGATGACGCATGCAGAATTTTATTCTACACCTGTATTTATTTATTACTACACACATGGCATCTAAAACAGCTTTAGATGTTGCATCTGCTTACATCATGAGTTATGTGAGAGGCAACAAACTGAAGCAATCTGTAATGGGGCCCCCGAGTGTTGCCTCTGTCTAAGCTTTGGATTTATCATTGGGTGATTTTGACCACAGTTGGCTTCACTCTTTCTGGGTGGGTTGAATGGTCTTTGATCTCCCCATCACTCAGCACAATGCTAGCCAACACAGGCATGAAGGTAGAGAATGGGCAGTTATCCTCCAAGCATGATAAAACTGTCTTCAGTTCAAACTCAGAACACGCATGTAATAGCCTTCACCATCCCAGTGTTGGTGGTGTCATGCATTGCGGGAGTCCTAGTTGGTGGGAGTCCTAGTTAGGGGGATAAGTTGGAATTGGGTAAATAGTTTTACTCAATTCCAATTGATTTGAGAAAATAAATATTGAGTAATATTTATTATATACACTGATCTGCCACCATCAAGGCATAAACTTGAGAAGAACCCTGAAGGTGTGCAGTGGCATCTGGCACCAAGACATTGTTAGCAAATTCTTTCTGTAAACCTTCATTGATTGGACTAGATTGTCCAGCTCTTCCCACATATGCTTGAGATCTGGGGAATTTGGAGGCCAAGTCAATGAGTCAAATTATTTTTTGCATTACACAGATCTATCTGAAACATTTTTTTTGCAGTGTGGCATGGCTTTATCCTGTCATTAAGGAAGACTCTTGCCATGAAGGAGTGAGTCTGATCTGCAGCATTGTTTGTGCAGGTGGTATGTGTCAAAATGTGTATCCACATGAATTCCAGAACCCGAGGTTTCCAAGCAGAACATTGCCAAGAGCGTAGCTATTCTTGGGGATCGAACCAGATGTGCAAGCCTTCACTCCTAATGAGCATTAGTGATCTTGGGCACTCATGACCTTGTCGCTAATTCACTAGTTGTCCTCTTCTACACCATTTTTGGTTGGTACTAACCACTACATACTAGGAACACTCCAAAAGACCTGCTGTTTTGGAAGTTCTGTAACCTAGTCGATTTGATATCACAAGACACTTTTTCCTGCATACAACATATCAACTTGTCATTGTAACAAGATATTCCATAATTCTGATAGATACAGTATCTCACAAAAGTGAGTACACCCCTCACATTTTTGTAAATATTTTATTATATCTTTTCAAGGGACAACGC
>JBBPCW010000106.1:17025941-17041184 GCA_037974425.1 Phenacogrammus interruptus
ACACACACACACACACACACACACACACACACACACACACACACACACACACACACACACACACACACTTATCCTCCTGTCTATATGCCAGTCTTTTCTTTATCTCCAAAGTCTCCTCTCATTTGGCTGTCAAAGTGGAGCCGGCTGCCACAGTTGAGTTTGCCGTTGCTGAATGTCTGGCAGTGGAGAGAGTGCTAGTGCTCTAGTCTCCTCAGGCTAAAACACTGTCGTTCCGCTGACCTGTTGTATTATTCAACTAGCTCTTCCTTCTACTGTGAATAGCTGAATAAGAAGGCTGCAGTCTGTCCAGAATTAAGAAGGCTAGAAGGAGGGGTTATGAGAAGTGCCGTATTCCGATAAGCTTTGAGATGTTGTCTGTGCTGAATTTAGTTATTTAGTTACTTACTAGTTATTAGTAACTAGTTACTTATTAGTTTAGTTACTTACTGTACTATATTTGGGACCTTGACATACCGGCTGGCTGAGAATAACAAAATGTAATTACTGGTATTGCCCTTATTTCCACTCAGTCTGTTTTCCCTTAAATAATCTTTAATGTGAATAAACTTTTCAGAGTTGTTTTGTCTCATATGCCAGTGGCCAGTGTTTATAGAGACTGCTGTATAGAGACACTAATTCTAGCAGGCGTTTGTGGTGGGAGGAAGCCAATGCAGAGAGAACCTGCAAGCTTCACCCACTGCCTCAGCCTGGAGTCCAACCCAGCCATTTATGACTATGAGGCCATAGTACTAACAACTTGGCCACCATGGAAAACTTTCATACTACTAGTACATACGATTGAATCCGAACAACATCATGGCTAAAATCATTAAATTCATCCAGACCTAACCTTTATGATCAGGATAATCTATCATCATTGCTGGAACAAAAACATCTTTACAGCAGAGGGATTTCAGTAATGCAGCAGCCACTTCTATCGGCCTGTTCGTCATTACATGTGACACATTGTAAATGAAGCTGGCATATTTTTAATTATTTGTTGTATAGTATTTTTAAAAAGAATTATTTTTATTAAAAAGAAAATACATTTTATGACTACAGTGATAGAACACAAAACCTAACTTTGAAGATAACTTATGGAAAGTGAGAGAAACTGCCTTCAGTGCTACAATATATTCATTATTTAAGACTCTGAGTTTGTAATATTTGTTTGAGTGTAGGAGAGATACACGCACCAGATTGGATAAGAGTCAACATGTCTGCCTTGTGGGCGCATTTCGATACATCACACGGAAAGCCGCAATGCCGAAATTTCTAGTGGGGGTGCATCCACAAAGACTTTCTCAACGTCAGGATTAGTTATGGGCTATGCCAGTCTTTGTTTGAATACACTATTTTGTTATAAGCACTTGTTTTGAATGCACTTTGTTCACGCACTTCGTTCAGAATATTAAAATGCACTTGAATGCACTTATTTTATGAGAAAAGATATTTAATTTTGTAATATTTTAGTTACCTTGCTTTTGGGCTATTCATGAGTGGGGCCGAGTAAAATATTTTATTTAAAATTTTAATCACAATCACGATTTTGGCTGTCACTATTAAATTAAGATGATCGTCTGTGATTTGAATAGCAGCTCTGCTGCACATGAGATCAAATGCTTTCTCAACCAATAATTCAGCCAACCACCAGAGGGCGAACGAGAGCTTATGGCTTCAGTAAGCTGCCTAAAAAAGGAGCTTGTGTGAGTGTGTGTGTGTGTGCGCGCGTGTGTGTGCGCGCGTGCGTTTGTGAGTGTGTGTGTGTGCCTGTGTGTGCGTCCGTGTGTGAGAGTGTGTGTGCGCGTGCGTGAGAATGTGTGCCTGTGTGTGCGCGCGTGAGAGTGTGTGTGCGTGCGTGCGTGCGTGAGTGTGTGTGTAGTCTGTAGGCCTGTAGTTTATTCCTTGTTATATGTGCCTTTTCTGCATAGGCTTCTTTTTTTTCATTTGTTTGCACTTTATGGTTGCACTATGTAATTGCATGTTTATTTTTTGTAAGCCCTTTATCTTGGGTAAATTTTATTTTATTATTGTTATTCTTATTTTAGGTTTCATTTTGAACTGAAAGCCTTGTTCACTTACTGTTTGTTTAAAATAGAAAGTGACATAAAAATGTGTTTTACCTAAAATAATGAATAATTGTGATTAATAATCTTGATTTCAATATTGATCAAAATAATTGTGATTATCATTTTGGCCATAATCATGCAGCCCTAACACACACACATATCATTGGTCATTGATGGTCGAAACATTGTAAGGGCCATTTCCGGTTCACTTATGTAATGTAGTAGTGCATGATGTAATATACATGAAATATTCCTTGTTTTCAAAGACCATCAGCAGTGCATTTGCCACTGATTCCTCGCATCTTACAGCTTACAGATAATCTGTGTCTTTTATCTTCAAGTAGAGGTTTGTTCAAAGACATACAATTTGAACTGTCCCATGTATTAAGTATTCTGGTAGCAGAATATTTGATTGCAGCAGTGTTATTTTTGAATGTCGTGGTGCGAGTGATTCTGAAGAGTGAATTAATGACTGCTTGCCCGATGAGGATGAAGCGCAGTGTTTCTCTTTGATCTGTGTGCAAAATGAGCCGCACTGAGACAACCCAAATCGAATCAAATAAAACTTTAGTGCATGCCAGCAATTTAAGCATAGTCTACTCTATTGCTGTCCTTAGGTCACTCCATACATGGCCTAGTTACAGCTTGACATCGTTTTTTTTTTCCCTCTTTCTCTCTTTCTCACTCATTCTCATTCACTCAGTCACTCTCACTCTCTCTCACTCACTCTCCTTTTGTTGTTCTGTTATGTGTTTCTGTACCGAGTCATGCCATGTGGCCTGATTCCAGTTGAGCTGAGGAAGGAAAAACATGAGAGAGGGAGATACACAGAAATGTATAAAGAAGGAGAAGCAGCTGCAAAGTAGAATAAGAAAAGGCTTAAAGGGAATGAAGACAGCACCTCTGGTGGATCACTTGATAGAAGCTTTTAAAAGCTCCTATGATGGAAGGAGAGAAAGAACAGCCTCAGGTGGTACTTAGCCTCCCCACTCCTCCTTTCTTTGCTTTCTTCTCCTCTTCTCTTCTTTCCTTGTAATAAACCTCATTTGAAGTAGGGGGCGGTAATGTGGCAAAGTGTGCCTTTCCACAGTGGCAATAGCGTGTCCGTCGTTTTAACCATCTGATCTTCCTCTAATTCGTTGGACTAGGCATGTGCATTCATTGACTGTATCCGTGTTATGCCACTGTATCACAATAGTGCTCTAAGGTGTAATTTTTGCTTTTTTTTCATATCATTTACTTCTCAGTTGAAGTCCAATTTCTGCAGGCACTTGACTCTGGCATTTCAATGTTGAGAATCTAATGTAAATGTACCTCAAATGACAGCAAAGCCTGGTGGCATTTTCTAGCACCCACACGAGCAGAGCTGAGAAATGTCAGCTCTTATTTTTGGCCTTTTATTCGAAAGAAATGCCACCCTCGGATGCCTATCGTGTGCTGCAAAACAACTGCTTCTGCTCCAAAGTAGGTCCTAGAGGACACAGCAGATACACATGTGCACATACATATAAACACATTTCCTTTAATGCATCATCTACTAAATGTACCTTCACACAGGTACATTTTCTTTTTCTTCATTTGCAGTTGACCTGCAATGAAATGTGTGGCTGATATACTGGTATATCCAAAGTTTAGATACCTTCTTGATACAAGATGCTGGAAAATTTGCTGTGAGAATTTGACTGCCTTCAGCCACAAGAACGTTAGTGAGGTCAGATGATTACTCAAACTCATTCCAGTGGTATTGAATGGAACACCATCACTCCAGAGAATGTAGTTTCACTACTTTTCACCCCAGTGTTGGGTGGAAGGGCCCCTTCATGGCATAACTTGGCACTGGGCGTAGTGACATTAGGCTTATGGGTGCCCGATGCAGGGCATCCTATTCTTTTGGCAGGTCTTCTCTGTGGAGATTATACAAGCCGTGGTTGCGCAAAAGGAATACCTGTCAGCAATGGGTGTACCTTAGAGAGTATCTAATAAGGCTAATAAGAAGAGGTGTCTGTATATTTTTGGGCATGTAGTGTATGTTTTATTAGATGAGCTGCAATTACTTAGAAGTGTTATATAATTTGAAAAATGATGAATGTTTTGTAAAAGCACTTTTGCAAAAGCTGAAAAGGCACATCTAATGTGCATCTAATTTATATTCTTCCCAGTCCTCTGCTCCAGAGTATTGGGAGATGTGACTATGCTTGACTAACACTTCAACCACACAAGATGTTTCCTGACAGTGGTGTAGTACATCCTTGTTCCTCTGAGTTTAGCTAATTAAGCACATTTCGAGTCTCTCTCTCTCTCTCTCTCTCTCTCTCTCTCTCTCACATTTCGATCTCTCTCTCTCTCTCTCTCTCTCTCTCTCTCTCTCTCTCTCTCTCTCTCACACTCTCTCTCTCTCGCTAACAGAAACTTTAGAACTATTAAATGTATGCCTTTTTTAAACCTTTCAGCAAAATTCCTTTGAGTGTTTGTTTTATCTTTCTGACACACTCAGCTTGAATTCTGTTTTATAGAGCCAAACAAACAACTTCTATTCATAATCCAATGACATCATTCAACTCTGCTGGTTCTTTTTCCATTTATCACATATTTGGAGCGACTGATTCCTTTTGTACGGTTTCCCTTTGATCTTTGTCAGGCCTGGTGGCTGACTCTTAAAAGTAACCAGTGTAATTATGAAAATGTAATGTTAACAAACATTTGTGGGGGCAGAGTAAGATCATCAAGCAGAATTACTTAAAAAAAAAAATGCAGTGAACACACTATACTGTACATGTGGATACACAGAGTTCACTTTTCATTTATTTTCAAAACGTGCAGTTATGATTGACTAGGATTTTAATTCATTTCAGTTCATTTATATCAGAAAAATCCAGTGATTGAATGCTTCACCATTCACATAATAATTTCCAAATCTGTAAAACCCATATAAGGGGCTATATCACCATAGTTCAGTTTATTGAAAAACTGTTTTGATCATTTTGCCCAGATCCAGAGTGGACAGAGGAATTGAATTCAGTGAATATTTGGTGGTGGTGGTGGCCTAGTGGTAGGATACTTGCCTCTGGCGCAAGAGGTCAGGGGTTTGAATCCTACCTTCAGCACACCACCACTGGGTCCCTGAGCAAGACCCTTAACCCCAAGTTGCTCCAGGGAGAGACTGCCCCCTGTAGGTAGAGAATGGAAGTCGCTTTGGGTAAAAGCGTCTGCTAAATGCCGTAAAATGTAAAGTAAACCAATTAGGCCACTTATCCTACTTAATGGTGAGGGGAAACACATATTTCATTTAACAAATCAATTCAATTGTAAGTAAAGTAACCTGAGAATGTTATTTCAGTTCATAAATCAAATAGTTGTTTTTGAACTCTCTGTTGTAGGACTGATGTGGAAACTATATGATAAATCAAAATCAGTACAGGCTACCTGTGTGTGCTTTTTGGCAGGTACAACTCGGCTGCCCAGAGAAGGAGAAGTTCCGGGAGTGGACTATAACTTCATCAGTGTAAACGATTTCCGGATCTTAGAGGAAAGTGGGTTGCTTCTGGAGAGTGGGACATACGATGGTAAGTACTATAGACCTGGGGACTGTTTGAAGGGGTGTGATTTGTGTTATGCAATGATGAATCATGGCTCATTGCTAAAATTCTAATCATTATATTGGCAACTCTGTTACTGTTTAATAAGCACAGCATGATATATGTCTGTATATGCACTTCTGAAGAAGTCATCTCATAACCTAGAGCAAGTTGAGGTCCTGGCTAAGCTGAGGGATAGATTTAGCTTAAGAGTCATTCAGTAGAATATGGTGACTCTGCTAGTGTGAGGATTACATGGTGCAAACGTGCTTTTCAGCGCTTTCAGCTGAACTGCTATATAGCTCACACAAAGACAGGGATAGGAGTAATCTGGCCACTGTAATGATATCAAACCTCTCTGGAGCACATTCACATATGCCTCAGGGCCTAAGGGAGAGCATAATCACAGTAAATAGGCCTTGCGTGGAGAATATGCACACATTAGATTGCTCTCTTTCTGACCAACTTGGAGTGCTTCCCTTTGATCTTGTTGTGTAAAATAAAACAATGGGTCTAAATTAAACTCTTCCAATTTAGTGTGCCGCTTGTCCACAGACTTAACAGAGGTTTTTTGGCCCTGGGTCAGATTCAGTGCATTTTCTGTCCCTGCGGTTTAAAAAATGGAAAATACAAAGGCACAGTGTGCTGTTTTCTCTGGAGTGGCTTTCTCTGTGTGTGAATCTCTACCTAAAGGACAGAGAGAGAGATAGAGAGAGCATCAGAGTCTGACTGTGCTAGGCTAGTGGAGTTAATGTGGCCCCATGTTGCCTCTGCGGTCAAGGCTGTGCCAGGGAAAGCCTGCTGGGATGCCCAAGCATGTCGGGCAGACATGTCCATATGTGCCCATCCTCAGAGAAAGAGACCAGCACTGTTCCTCTAGTCCTCACAAATTCACACACACACACACACAGACGTATATTCAACATTACATACACCATATTCACAGCACAACGGCACAGTCAGTACTCAAAGCATGCTCTGTTTCCCTTCAATTTGTATGGATAGATAGACTGCTTTTTAGGGCACAAACAAAGCCTCGCCTTTAACCTTGATTTAATAATATGGAATAATATGGCCAATAAAGCCATCAGGCTTGTCAGAATCAGGCATGTCCTTTTAGAGACCTGGATCAGGCAACAAAAATGTGAATGTTTTCATTTGTAACACCATATGACAGGAATTGATTATGCACCAAAAGGTTCCCTGTTAACACTAAGTTTAGGTGTTAGACTTGCCCCAAAACTCGTCCATTGTGCTTAATCTCTTTATTCAGTTGTGTGAATTAATTTTTGCCACTTGCTCTGGCAGCCCCGAATTTATTATGAGTGAACTATTTCCAATTAAGAGTGGATTCTGAGCAATAAAAGTTTGAAACTTTGAAAACAGTTTGAAAACAGATGGAGATAGCGTGTGTAGATGGAACACCTGTTAATTGGTCACAGTTGGCTGAAATGTGACAATTGGTGGTACAAGTGTTTTTAAATCTAGTTGCTCTTTATATTAAAATAATCATATTCTAAATAGCAAGCCTCTGTATAATATTTTATTTAATTAAGAGGTCTCAGAATGTATTATATTACATGGCCTGCTAGGCCTGGGCCTGGGGACTATTTGCTGAGTTTCAACCATAATGGTGTCAAAAAAACATTTATTTCATGCGAACCACAGCAGGACATTGGCATTACCATGTGTAATATCAATGAACATTTACATTTACATGATGATGAAATATTCTACATTAATTCTACATTTATCACACCTAGGATTTATCTTGGATTAAGCTTACAGGAATGTGGTTCTTATGCTGTGTTGGTTGAAAATGCTCAGGGGAGGCTGGAGGGTGAGGAGCAGCAGGCAGATGACATTCCTGTACCGAAAGCCATGTTTGAGTGTATGCTTTAGGACATCTTTAGTACACAGTGTTAGGCTTTAGATATCATATTAAGCTTTTGAGATATACACATTTAGCAAACAGCATTATTATTACATTCTTTTATTTGAAGACGATTAAGCTTCAACTGATACTCATCTGTCTCAAAATGACCTGAAGAAAACGTGTGTAACCCTCCATCCTGTTCTGGTTTATTCACATATTGCAGGTTTTTCGCATATGGGGATTCTGGTATTGGCACAGACCTAGATAATGAATTACTAAAGTTAATTACATTGATGAATTATTGGCCAGCGTTCTTTCTGATGAGTTCTAATGCATGCTAACATCTTTTGCTGCAATATTTGAAGAGTATAGGTGCCATGGCGGCCATTTCTTCACCCTATGGTGGAAATTCATTACACTCCCTTATTTGGTTCACCCTGTTATTATGCTTGGTGGGCATGGAAATAACCTTCTCCATCAACCAAAATGTCAACAACATTAAGAAAATGCTGAGGTGCCATTTGCTTCATAGTCAGATTATACATCTCGCAGCTGACTGGAGGCAACAAATTATATCATAAATTTACTTTGACACTAAGCAGTGGTCATACCTGGTCTTTCACACACTAAGATATGTTTACTTGATGATTAATCACAGTCAACAGGTAGATGTGATGTGGTTTGGCCTGCGTCTAGCTTTGACTGTTCAGTATTCTCTCTCCCTCAGTCAGTGCGTTGTAAAGGATTTGTTCTGTCTGAGCATTCATAATCCCAATGAATATTCAGAAAGAGGTGAAGGGAGTTATAGACTGTGTTTAATTGATGTAAAAAAAAAAGCGTATTCTCCTGCGACTTTCATTCCTATTCTCTAATTAAGCTACTTATAATATATGATTCAAGGAAAGGAGGAGGTTTAATCTAAGTGATGATTACAAGGATTGTTGTGTAGGAATTAATATTTAACCTTGACTTAAACTACATTTCCATGAATTCACTAATTACATAAAGAGGGAACATGTTGACTGTTGTTTTTTTGCATGTTTTTTTTTTTTTGGATGAAAACTGCAAACAAATATAAACCACACCAAATCTGGGTAATTTGAATTCATCTGTGGATAATTTATGAAGGTTGAGCAGTGATTTAAAGACAGATTTTTTTTAACTTTTGGAATAAATCCAATCATACTGAGGGGTGATATTCTTGCCACATCAAGGGAGGCTAATGGAACCACATGCATGCGCACACACAGATAAACACACACCACTGAATTAGAAAATCATTTAAGCACATTATACAGAGCTCCAATTGGCTGCTCCATTCTTGGTGTTGAATATTAATGAACTATTTTTTGCATCAGAAAGGAACATGGAGGATGGGATTCATTACTGAATCCATTGGAGAGTGTAATTGCTATCACAGCAGAGCCAAAACTAGCGGGTTTGATGTTTCATTCTACACACTGTTTTGTCACTTCCTTAACCTCTGTTTGGAGACTTGAAAGAGCTGCAACCGAGTAGAGACAAAAACCTTTCTTTAAGCTCCTTTATTCTTTCCCTTTCTTTGTAGTTTTGAAATGGGGCGGCTTGATGATGTGAATGAACACTGTCCTATTTGAGAGCAAGGGATTAGCTGAAGTAGTGTTTTTGTCTCTAGCTTTTTCGTTATGCAATTGAGCATTCTGTGACCAGTAATGTCACCTGTCTATGACCTGTCTAGCTGCTTATTCTTATGGTAAGCCTATATGTTTTATTGATAAGATTTATTTGTAAATGTAATGAATTTTTCTATTTTCTGTGAGATTAAGATAACAAACCATATTCATTTTAGCTGTCTTTATGAGTGATTTACTTACTGTGGTGAAAGTGACAATTCAGTCATACATGAACAAACCACAGCACGAAATACACATTTAACCCATTCACAAAGGGAAGCAGTGGGCAGTTACGAACACAGAGCCCGGGGAGCAGTGTGTTGGCACGGTACCTTGCTCAGGGTACCTCAAAGGTGCCTAGCAGTCTTGGGAATCAAACCCGCGACTTCCTGATCACAGGGCGAATGCCGTAACCACTAGGCTACCAGCTGCCCCCAGTGGTGAGGTGGCACAGTTCAGAGCAACTGTTTACTTTTGCAGTAAGCCAAGTACATGATATCCAGTGCTGCAGATTCAGTTAGCATAACCTGTAGCCTTAAAAGGGTTCTCCACAGCTAAAAGAGAGGGTCTTCCATCAATGCTGTTTAGAAGAGGAAGGGCGCTGACTCTGTGTCCCCTGTTATAATGGAGCAAGGTGCTTTGAGTAGCTGCTTTAGAAAGCAAGGTGCATCATTCCTAGTGCATATTCAACCTTGTGTGGAGCCAAGTTGTAGAGCTAAGCTGCAAAATCAGGTTTGTTCATATTATTTGTATTCCACTGCGACTAAAATAAGGCAGAAAACTCACAAAAGACTGTGTTGATTTTACCACAGGAGTGTTGGTATGCCTATTGTTAGATACAATTGTCCAAGCTACATTTGTTTTAAGAACCATAGGAAACAGCTATTCCACTAATACACATTCATTAGCAATAGGGTGTGTTTGCCAACAAATACATTGGCATTTATTTGTAAGGTGACCAACTGTCATGCGTGAACACACCACAGGACAATGTGAACAGCACAAAATTCTTCCTCCGCATTAAACCCATTCACCAAGTGAAGCAGCCTGAGCAGCAGTGTGTGATGATGCTACAGTGCTCAAGGGTACCTCAGAGGTGCCACTAACAATCCTGGGATTCAAACCTATAACCTTCTGGTTGCAGGTGCAACTTCCTATCCACTAGGCAACCAAAAATGATGCATGTTTTTAATAATTAGTAAAATGTGCTTGACTATAGAATTTTTGGCTCAGAAACAATTATGTTCACATGAATCAATAAGATGACTAAATGAGTGACTGTCTTGACTATTTTGTTTTTTAAAGGTAACTACTATGGCACACCCAAACCCCCCGCCGAGCCCAATGTGGTCCAGCCTGATCTGGTCGACCAGGTCTTATTTGAAGAAGAGTTTGGCACAGAAGTACAACGCAAGCGCACCACTTCTGTCAGCAAGATGGACCGCAAGGACAGTGTTGTCCCTGAAGAAGAAGATGAAGAGGAGCGGCCAGCACTACCAAATGGTCTTCCAGGTGAAGATACTGCTTTGTGTGTTTGTGTGTGCGCCTTCCTCAAGTATAACTGATACATTATCTGATGCCTGGCATTCAGCCATAGTGCAAACACTGAGAGAGTATGAGCGCTCATGAGTCATAAAATATCAATACAACAGTCTTTTCCATTATTGAACTATGCTTAGAAGCAGCCGTAACATCAGAGATATTGGTAGCATTTAAGCTATTGTCATAATACTGTAAAACGCTTGCCTGTTTTTGGCCTGAAGTAAAATGCTTCCATGCTTCGAAATTACAAATCCATTCTTGTGAATATTTACAAATTCAACAGAGAAGTCCACAGGCTTCAGGTTTCTCAGGTTAAATTGTGAATAAAGCTCGTAAACTGAGGACTGCTTCACATGTTATGTGTTCTCTCTCAGAGGAGAGAACTGTGCCTGCTATACTCAAGGAGAATCTGACACTGAAAGTGAGATTCTTGTTTGTCTTTAGCCTGCTGCGACTAACATGCTGTACCACTGAGACAGTGATAAACTCCCCCGGTCGTGTGCTGTCCCCGAAGAACCAGAGTTCTGCACTGGGATGGAATGATGCGATGGCGAAAGACAACACTGATCATGTGCACTCAGTTATCAACCTCCTTCAGCAGACTTTCGCCCTTCCTCAAAAGCAAGCTATGAGATTCACTGCGACAGGACTGTCTACACTGTGTAGATGAATACATTCTAGTGAGCCGAGGTAGTGATTTGAACAGGAGCTATTTTTGCACGGCCATATCTACAGCATTCATTCAGCAAGCTAGATTGCCATAGTAGCATTCAGCTGGCTGTGAGATGGAATGCTGTGCAGAGAAATGATGTAAGACTTGCTGGCACTGTTTATCAATTACATGAGAGGAAAGGGTAGCTGCCAATCAAACAAGCAATCCTTCTGCAAGCGGGTCTAATTAGTCACACCAGATTCAAATGCTGTTTCTTTCGAATTTGGATATATTTCAGGTAATATTCTTTATGGTTACAATCTGAGAGACAGTAGTTAAGAAATCCTGAATTGCAGACCGATTTCCTTTGATCTGCCATGTACTGTTTGCATATATAGAAATGTCATGATTCAATCAACCTTTTCACATCAAGCAATATTGCTTCTGCATAAGCTGTCATTTCATATGAAACTCTGTATTGCTATGAAGTGAATAAGTCCCAGCTATGACCCCGCTTAACCCTGTTACTATTTAATGTCTCGATTAGGTATATTACTGTTTGAATATTGACCCTTTGACAGCTTCAGAAAGGGAAAATATAATGAGAAATAAAAAGAGAGAGGGTCAGGAACATAGAAAAAGACAGCAAAATCTGGCCAGGATGTAGTGTGTTCATGTCCATCCTGATCTGCTTTGATCTACTTCACACAGTCCTTCTTAATGCATGTCATAATTGAAGTCATCTTAATGGAAATCTATTGAAACAGTGGGAGGGAAAAAAACTCGAGTATCTGTAAAGTAGGCGTTGTTGCCATGGTACCAAGTAGAATATGCATGTCTTGCCTGTGGTAGACAGGGCCCTCGAGTGTATTACTATTGATTAATTTCTGAATCTCAGAGTGGCATTGCATTTGCATAGTTATGGATTGCTGTTGGGATTGGTTAATGTTCTTGTCACAGCCTTGGTCAAAACCAATGGAGAGGAAATAGCTGTTGAATATTCGCTGGAGCAAATAATCCCTTCACTTGCATAGAAGCTGAATGAAGATGTCTTTGCCTTAGAGTATCTTAATATTTGCTTTGATGGCTTGTGCCACTTTTGGCATAAAAATAGAAGCTCTGACTGTGTTACTAAGGTGTGTTTGCACAGAGAGATTCTATCCCCCCACTTCCACAGTTTTATTGAATTAAGGAGGGTCTGCATTGACCATACAGTACTGTGCAAAAGTATTAGGTGCCTCTGCAAATTGTTTACAGCCATTTATCTCTGCAGTAAGTGTCTGTCTACCAGCAACAACACAAATTAGTATTGAAATGATGCAATCAAACAAGAAAGCATTAATAAGTGTCTAGATTTTTCTTTCGTTTCTAAAATAAAATGAGCTAGTTCGAAAAAGCAACACATTTCTCCTTTATGCCTCCAGCTATTGCATTGCAAATGAGGGATTTAATGGTACCTGCAAGTAACACTGGGTTTCCGTGAGGAGAGGTATGGGGATGGTTAACTAAACATACATAAAATCACTATTTACTGTATTAGTGCTATTTGTATAATATCTTTAGTTATTCTATTATTGTTATTTTAAGGAAAAAACAGCATTACATTTTTCTCAAGATAAATAAGATAAAGATATATAAATCACAAATCACTCACTAATTGCTTGTGCAAGCTACTGCACTGCACATGCAAATTAATTCTCATTATTTGGGACCATGGCATAAAATTTTTTTTACCTGTGGGGAAGGAAGTCTGTGTGTGCTTGCAATGTCAGACATTTTTTTGTTTTAACAGCGACATGTTTTGTCACTGAAAACCGGAAAAGATGTTGTCTGTCTTCTAGACTACCTTCACATGCAAATAACTCCCCCCACCTTCATGAAGTGTTTTGCATCATGTCATAATTCTCATTTGTCTCTCCCTGTCTCTCAGAGGGAAGTGAAGAGTGGAGGAGGCCAGTGCCCAGCTACACTCAGTCCAACAGCAGTACCAACCCTGGTGTTCGTGGAGGTGTCAGCAACAGCGGGGAGCTTCGCACCTGGAGTTCTCTGCCCAGAGACGATAGCCTCGAACCACTGCCGTATAACTGGGAGATGGCCTACACTGAAACGGGCATGGTGTACTTCATTGAGTAAGTTTTTCTTTGTGATTTCTCCAGGGTATTCCGTATCACATCACCAAAGTGTTTTTTATGATGTCACTGCTGTATTCTTTATGATTTCAAAACAATATAAATGGCCCTCAAATTGACTATTTTAATTACAGTACACTACATTACATCACATTATATTAATTTGACTGTTGCTTGTATCCAATGAGACAATCTGAGGAACAGTGGGAGAGCTTCAGAATTAGTGTTCTTAATGTTAAATCTGTAAGAGGATGTAAGCTTAATCAGATGAATGGATGAGTCTTGAAGTGTGAGTAAATGAATAGATGAGTCACTGAATAGAATAGAGTCTTGGAGATGGTTCAAGGTCATTAGTTACGTTTATTATGTGCCTGTTATATCTGAAGTCATCATTGCATATACTGTACATAATTACTTTATAGAATAAACGGCTATTCTCATGAAGCATTTCCAACATTACAGAACAATAAGTCTTTTGTTTTTTTGTGCTGCTTTCAGACACACTCAGACACACTCTGTTTTAACCCTCATCTGCAGGCTACAATTATTATATGCTAAGGTTTTCCCTGAGGTACTTCAGAGAACTTACGAGCATAGGGGTGGAGGTAGCTTAGTGGGTAGCATACTTGAATCCTACCTTCAGAATACCACCACTGGGTCCCTGAGCAAGACCCTTAAACCTAAGTTGCTCCAGGGAGACTATTCCCTGTAGTTAGGGAAAGTTTGGATAAAAGCGTCTGCTAAATGTAATTTATAAGGGTGATTTTATATAAAGTTAATATAAAATCAGAAATAAGTAAAGTGTCCTTCACAAAAACATTTGTAGGTTTCAGGTAAGAAACTTAGAAACACTAAAAAATGGCATTCTATAGAATAGCATTTTTAGCTGACCCAGCCCTCTATAAGTGCTTTTTCCTTTAATATGTGAGTCTGTTTCACATTTCATGCTTGAATATCCTTTTATAATAAGTAATCAATTATTGGTAATGGAAAACATTACATATAAAGTGAAAAACGTCTTTGAATTATTGTCGCTTACTTACTATTTTTAGGCGTGTTCCAGTGTAAAAATGACATGAAATTGTAATTCTAGTAATTATAGTTTTTAATGTAATATAGTGGGAACATGCTTATAGGCCAGACCCAGCATCCAAACCAAAGTTTACAACAGAAATTTAGATACATGCAGTTTGAAAAAAGCTTAAAACATGACTTTTTTGGTGCTGAATGTTTTTTTTTGTTTGTTTTTTGTTAAAGCACTGTCTTTAGTTGCCACTGCTGCATTTATTTTGTTCAACTGTTCAAGCTGCAACAGTTTTAAGGCAGCATCCTTCATTGCTATGCTGCCAAGGTCAAATGTATAATGTGCATTTTTAAGAAAGTGTGAGTGGTAGTGTTATTCTGATATTTTATGGTCTACTTAGATCCTAAATGTGTGGATAGTAGTTCACTACGAAGTGAACTAGACTGTGATTTGAGACACCTTTACGGTTGTCAAAAAGCAGCACATACAGTGGGGCAAAAAAGTATTTAGTCAGCCATCAATTGTGCAAGTTCTCCCACTTAATAAGATGAGAGGCCTGTAATTAACTATGAGAGACAAAATGAGAAAAAAAATCCAGAAAATCACATTGTCTGATTTTTAAAGGATTTATTTGTAAATTATGGTGTAAAATAAGTATTTGGTCAAAAACAAAAGTTCATCTCAATACTTTGTTATATACCCTTTGTTGGCAATGACAGAGGTC
>JBBPCW010000106.1:17075037-17087226 GCA_037974425.1 Phenacogrammus interruptus
TGTGTGTGTGTGTGTGTGTGTGTGTGTGTGTGTGTGTGTGTGTGTGTGTGTGTGTGTGTGTGTGTGTGAGTGTGTGAGTGTGTGCTTATGTATAGCTCCAAAATAAAATTGCGTATTTTTTTAATATATATTTTTAAAAACTGGCTATTATCTGGTATGTTTGGGTTATTGCAATCTCTGTGGCACAACTAATTGTTTGTAGGGGGGTGGGTGGAATAAGCACACACATCACAGTGTATAAACTCCCTGTTCTTTACAGAACTGTCAGTATATGTTGAGAAATATACAAGTGTACAAACATATAAAAAGTATATGTATTTACATTTTGCAAATGTTGTACTAAAATGCCAAGAACCAATCTAAGAATCACTACAGGGGCAAATATTAATAAACTGAAATAAATGGGAAGAAATCTGTTGTCTGATGATATCTCAGAAAACACCTGCTTCCACACATCTTTCCTGTTTGGTACAACAGGCATCTCACCTTGAAACGCATTCACACATCCCACTCCACCAGGAAAAACCTGCATTGATTTTGATTGGCATTTTCCTGCTCTGGATCAACCCTGGCATCTCCTGATTATCACTTGCACCTGGCTGTCATTTTAGACCCACTACCCACCAGCTTGGTTTATTGACCGATGTTTTAAGAGTGTGATGAGGTTTCTAAACTTTGTGGTTCTGTTGTTTCTGATTCATTCCTAGAGTTCTTTGGTTTTGGTCTTTGTCTGAATACAAGTAATGGTGGGTAATATGGCAAAAACATGTTAATTTTATGACAGGTTATGAAAACAGTGCAATCATTTTCATAATCCAATGTAAATATAAGGATAAAAAAAAACCCAATCGAATGATGGCATAATGGGTTGACATACTGAGCAGTGTTTGAAGTTGTTGTACACAAGTTTTTGTTTAGATTTGGAGTAAAATAAAATCTATTTTTAAGATGCATGTTGTTTCTCTCCACAATTAAACAAATTAATGTTTAAGATACAAGCAATGATCCAAAATATTAAGAAGATCATACATTTTTAACAGGAACAATATCCCCATATTGCCCACCTTGGCCAAAATATATAGATTTTCTTGTGTGTTATTTGCCCTGAGTAGTGATTTTATAAAGTATACATTGTTTGGCCATTTTATCAGGGTTATCTAACATATAGAAGCATTTTGTAGGTTTTCAGTTACTGACTGCTGCCCTTTTGGTGCCATACAACTTTCCTTCTATGCCCTGTCTACCAAAGGAACGGGACCACCACAGGACCCTTACTGGCCAGATATTTGACTTGTGAAACTCACCACAGCAGTGGTATTGACATGGTAGTTGGACATAATGTGTATATCAGGCAGAACAGTGTTGACAAAAATATCAAGCCAATAGTGGTTTGTTGGTCAATAACCAACCACTGTTGATTCCATTTCATGATAATAGTGCTATTCGAGTCTACAACATGCAATGGATCAAGGGGGGTTTGCTAATGTATTTTGTAAGCCTAACATCGATTTGAACTTGACCTTTAGCAAACTGTATAAATGTTTTAATTTATTAATCATTTTTGAATGTGCACAGTATAGTCCAATCAACCAGTCCTTAGCTCTGTCATCATTTCATAACCCTCCAATCACTGTTTAGCAGCCATTGCTAATTGCCATTGCTTCAAATTCATTATCAGCCTGCCAGTGTCGACTTTGTTAAAGGTAGTGACACTGCTATTCACAGGCTATTTTTACACAACCCTACCCACATTTTCACACAAATGTTATTCATGCTTAGTCGACTGACATTATGTCATTAGCTACAAAAAAGATTATTTTAATAGTTAATTATTCTATCATTAACCAATAATTAATCATGTTACCCCAAATAATTAAAATGCTTATTAAGCAAAAATTGTGGGGTGTTTTTTCATAAGAATAATTAGTAATTAAATCTATGAAGGACAACAAAGATCTGATATATGTGACATCTGACTCCAGACTAGGGGAGCTCATTGTGTTAGCTATGTTAGTATTTCCTGTGTTTAGCTCTGTATGAAGATTGGGTGTCATGATATTACTTTGTGAAATATTGCCAGTTTTCTGGTGTATTTCTTCTGAACCGTCTTGCCTTTTGTGATTTGACCTTTCTTAATATTTTACTTATGCCTAAAGCAGCACTTCTGACACTACTGTTTATGTTTTTTTTATGGTATCCCAGCTACAATGGGCGAAGGTGGGGTACACCCTGGACAAGTCCAGCTGCAAGCTGATTCAGTGAAATAGCATTCAATACTGTGTGCTTTTCAAGGAAACTGAAAACTGAGCCCTTCCTGTGGAACAAACAATCAGGCTTTCGATTTTGGCATTTTCAAGACCTTATAATCTTTAGCTGATGCAAATAAATCTAATTCTAAGTACAACCTATAAATCTCATGCACAAGGAAAGCTGGTGCAGGTAAACCCGATAAAGCCAAGAAAAAAGAACTCGATGGTTTGTTTACCAGTTATGTTTGTACTGTGGAGCTCCAGTACATAAATTACAGTTCGTCCTAAAAACAAATTCGAATCATCTCCTTCAGTGACAACAACCCAAAAATTAAATAGCCATGGTCAAGTTAGAGTTTCGGTGGAAGCACATTAGAATGATTAACATGTATTCCTCTCTCTTAGTCTATGAAATCTTTATAAGTAACCTAGGAATCCTTTACCACAAGTATACCCCACCTTAGATAAGGGGCATGTTTATTCACCATGCTTTAACTGAAAGCATTAGATGACTAAATCTTTCATTTTAACTTGGCTATATTCATCCTTCATTATCACGGGCCGCTTCAAGGTATTTCTTTGTCAAAAAGATTATATGGGGTTAACAATACGGTCAAAAATTGCTTCCCCTTGCTACTTATCTCTTCTATAATTGAAAATGACAGAGGAAATAGAAGTTTCACTCAGATATGGAGAGTGCATACAACCTGTTTTGGACTTGCCCAGGAGATGGGTGATCTTCATAACCACAAGCGAGCATTATGAATACCTTATTATCATAATTATTATCGCAGATTTATTTGAATCTACCAAGGCTCAACAAGCTGTTGATAGGCTCAAGGTGTTCAGTTCTAGTCTGATCAGCTGAAGAGATCATTTTTGCAACAAGGAAGAAACAGGACCCAGCTTCACAGGGGAGAGTGTTGATTGCTTGTGTAGGAATTTACAGGACTTGTAGGAATGGATTCAGACTCATAGAGATGCTAAATTTAAAAATAAATTGCAGTAGTCTCTTATTATTTTCCAGACCTGTATATAAAAGGGGGAAAATATACATATAAGTATTGGCAACCCCTGCTACAGATCATATTTTTCTCTCCCACAGATCAGGATCCAGAAGGACCCATGATCATCTTCATCCTGTGCTGCTGGTGGTCATTTGTGTTTCTTTAACACTTTGTTGTTCTTCAGTCAATGTTTATTTATAGAGAACTATTTATGGAAAATAATCATGGAACAATCACGGACACACTCGCAGATTTATATAACCGTCCTCCACCTCATTCTCAAGACTGGGTCTGATTGACAGATTGCTGAGTTGTTATAGTTATGGGCACACATTGCCATTGGTTATTGAGTTGACAAGCCACTTTGACAGCATACACACTATATACCCAGAGTTTCAAAATTATGTTCACCTTTCATCAACAACAGAGAACAGAGAACACCATCACTCCTAACTGATAGAATGTCTTGGCAACAGGTCACTCATGAATCATCTCAGTCACGAGTCTGTGAAGGTTTACGTCAATTACCAGCCCAACAAATTGTTCCTTACTCATGCAGCGTGCTATCTACACTCTTAGGATCGACATACATAGATAGAAATGTGCTTTAACATGCTATTTTTACACATGTTCCCAAAGAAGATGAAGGGTGGTACCCTTGTTGACTATTGATGCTTGTAATATTCTCAGGTGCTTCCATTGCTGTGGCATTGCTTGTTCATCCTGTAGCACAAACGATAGCCCAGGTCAACAGGTCTAAATCATCAGAGATAAGTTCATGTTTTTCATGCGGATTTCAAATCTATATTTAGTTTTTCCTGCAGGTACAGTTTTTGTGATGAAGCTAGTTCTATACTGCATGATAGTTGGTATAATGATCATATAATAATCATATGCTGAGCGTTGAACAGTAGTAGCTGGCTGACACTGATCATTATATCTATGCCACAGAGTGCGCCTTTCTGAATCTGAATATTGAAACAGTTGCTTGATTGGTGCCTGCGATTTATAAAAAAACGCATGCAAGTCTATTGCAAATATAATATTACTCATAATTTATAAAGTTGATGTGACTGAAAGCAAATCTGAAATCAGCTTGTTTAGAAAAGTGTGTTGTGTGCAATGTCTGATGAATTCTTTATTATCACATTAACAGGAGAACAGCATATGAAAAAGAGGCGACATTGCAGTGCATGCAAATCCCAGAGATGTGTGAGCAAGAGTAGAGGAAATGTACAGCATGCAAGCTGCTTAATGGTTTAAAAAAACAGACCCTTTCTCACTTCATTTTAAATTGTGAAATTAGATGCAGACTGTACATACCACCTAATCCAAACAGCTCTACACGAAGTTAATCTTAGCCTGGCCATAATAACAGGTGGTCTGCCTGATAGGTCACTGGGGAGGGGAAGGCAGGTCTCCTCGCTGAGTATTTTGATTAACTTGTCAGACTATGTTGTCATGGTGACAACCTGGGTGATGCACCGCAACTAAAGATGTGGTATGCAGGGAGGTATTTGGTTCATATCAAACTTCTCCTCTTGTTTGACAATCAGGTGAATTACAGGTCCAGTATTAGCTCAGTTCCTGGAGACGTTAATGGAGTAGTTTACAGAACGTTCCAATTTGCACAATGTTTTTCTCTGACCCGAATGTGGCACACTAGAGATATGAGGCCGGCCAAGCTATGAAGTAAATGGAAGTTTTTCGTTCACTAATTAGCATTGCATAGGCTGACATGTATGCATGACAACCTGGAAAAAATGACAGCTGCTAAATTATAGAGCATTTTCATGTGTAAATTGTCTTTACTCAGTCTAGCAACCTCGGAGAAGAATTAAACATTCATCAACAATGTAGAGGAATTAGTCACTCTCGCATGTGCAGCTGAAATATTTTTACAGAGGTCCACTAGACACTAACAAACCTTTCACCAGACTTGGCTTTAGTACACTTTATTGATTCATGTCTTGTATGCAATGGCACCTTAGATTAATTGAGAACTGAATTCTCTATGATAAGCACTGAAATATAATATTTTATGGGTGGAATCCCTGTTTCATGAAGACACTTCATGGTTGTTAGAAGATTATGGTGGCCACACCGACATAATTAACACAAATCTGCACTTCCTAGGCCTCTTGTGTGTCTTCTGTCCCAATGCAGGCACAGGCTTTATGAACTAAGCAGGACGAATGGAATTGTCACAGTTGGGTCAGTGGCCACTAGGGGCCACTGCTTTTCGTTTTTTCATGAGACTTTTATTTTGATGATCATGTCTGTTTAGTTCATTTGTCACGTGTTTTGGTTTTCACCTGTTTGTGTTTTGTTCTTTGATTACTGTTTGTATTTAAGTTCTGTTTGTGTAGACCACACTTGTCTGTCCATTGCCTCATTTAGTCGCCTCATGTAGATGTCTCGTTTTTGAATCACGTTCCTGTATCTGAAAGTATCGGCCCTTGAGCCAGGTCTTGTTTCTGTTTTTTTTTTTGTTGTTTTGTATTAAATAAAGTCCACCAACAATGGATACCTGCTTTCCAGCCTGGTCCTTGCCCCGAGGTAAATCACGGGAGCCGGCTAGACCCGGCCCCCATGACAGGAATCAAATAAAGAATTTCATAAAATTTCATAAAGCTGTACCACAGAAATGAATAAACTCCAGATGAACAATTAATTATTTGTAATACATTAATTACTCTCCACATTATTGGTGAATCATGTCAGTGGAAGTAGCAAAAAAATAACCCGACCAATGCTCATGTTGCTTACTAGTAACAACACTGGTGAATCTGATTAGTGGGGTGCCACTGTAGTAAATTTGCATCAAATTATTATCCCTGGCATACATTTCATAATGAATGCGTGTGTTGGTGTTGTATTTATCTCTTTGTAGGGACCAAATGTCCACATAATAATAACAAAAATAACAGTACATGAGGAGCCAGGTTAAGGTTAGGGTTAAGGTGAGGTTAGAGTATAATTCAGCTGCAGTCTAACAAGTCAGAAAAAGGTTTTAATTACGAGTACACTACAAAAAAAATGATCGAGCGCCTGGACAACATGTGGATTTGCATCCATATGCAGGGAATTTTAATTGACAGTCCAAGATTTAAAAAAAATTAACAGTTCTGAAAATTCTGTCTGGGTAAAGCTATTCGCTTTAGTCAACACACCTCTGTTATTCTCTCTGGTCTTCTCAGCTCGTTCAGGTTCAGTCTACTAACACATGACACAATAACATGTCTTCTAACATCCACCCCCACACACATGCATACTTCTGCCGAAGACTTGCTGATGCTGCAGTTTTACGTAAACCCTGCAAGAGCCCTTTACATTACTTTTCTGTACATTAAACCTCCAACATTACTTGGTGAGTGTGTGTGTGTGCATGTTTGTGTGTGTGTGTGTGTGTGTGTGCTTTCTAGTCAAACAGAGTGCCTCTGCTCTAGCCCATCTTCTTCACTTCCCCCCAGCAAAGACCATCTGCTCAGCGGAGGGTCCGGCCAAACAGCTCAGTCACTGAGTGAGAGAATAGACCCACCGCTGCCCCAGCCACTGTCAACCTCTCTCAACCCAAAGCAAAATCAACATCCAGTGCTACTATGAGCACAGTGACTTCAAGCAGACACTTTTTTATGACGATTATTAACAGCTCTGTGTCAGTAGATCACCCTCACATGGTGAAGCTGAATGAACTGAATGAAATGGAGGACTTGATGGGCTGGCTTCTGGCTTTCACCCTGCCTTGGCTCATTTCAGAGTCATTGCTCGCAGTGGGATAGTTGCAGGGTATTGTCCGTTTCTCCAGGCTGAGCCAACTCATTAGGGCCAGATCTGTGCAGGCTTCGGAATGTAAAACAGGTGCTTTGTTTATGAGCCCAGGCCAGAGCTCTCCTCTAGCCGCTGATTTTTGTTTGTAGGACCACAGTACCATGTTTGATTCAGAACGCGTTTGACAAACAAAGGCATATTTGGAAACCGTCAGCCGTGAATGATGAGAAAACAACCATTA
The DNA here is from genome assembly GCA_037974425.1 of Phenacogrammus interruptus. Lineage (NCBI taxonomy): Eukaryota > Metazoa > Chordata > Actinopteri > Characiformes > Alestidae > Phenacogrammus > Phenacogrammus interruptus. The sequence continues at coordinate 17,082,306 of JBBPCW010000106.1, forward strand.
GTCAGATGGTTTTGTTGAAGAAGCGGCAAGTGTGCGAAAGAGAGAGAATGTATCAATCATTTCACTTGAAACGATTGTGATTGTGTAGTTGTGATCACGTCTTCATTGATGCTGAAGAGCAGCAATTGGAAATTACAAACACATTTGAAGAAAGAGCTTTCAATTGACCGAGAGGCTAACAGCAGCAGTGTGGCACTCATGAAAAGAAAGGTTCTTAAATGTTATTTTTTATATGGTTCATTAGATTTGTAATTAGATCTGTAATTTACCTTTTTCTTGCAGTTCATTTTTCTCTGTGATGTCCCAAAACATTTGTACATCTCTTTATTCCAAAGAATAAAGAAATTATGTAAATAACCTCTCCTCTGACGGACTAAATTGTATTGTGTCTCATTCAAAAAACAGTGGAGTCTCAAAAACAGGTGAGATAAACTGCTGCAGTCATGATCAATATATATAAGGGCACTGTTTTTTGTTACATACCAAAAGCAATTAATTTAGAACAGTCAGAATTTGCAGCTTAGTTTAATTTAAAATCATTTGTTTCATTGCCCCACATTGCCCCCCCCCCCATTAAAATTTTTGAAACTTCTTTAATAATTAATTAATTTCTTTAATAAATTAGTGTGTCTTTACTTTCAAATGCCCCCCTGTGGCCAAATGCTCATTGTGGTGGACTGCACATGTAACTCTTGTCACACTATTTGTTAAGGCACAAATAAAAAATGTCGAATTTAGTCATTTAGGCTTCAGTAATACTTAAAATTGTTCCGACAAAAGACACCAAGATGATGCTTATAGCCCAAAGGATCCAAAAACAACAAGTTTAGGATTTGTTATTTTGTTGTGCTCTATTTAAAAAAATTCAGCTGTCCATGATATAGGCCATTTAAATAACAAACCATGTAAAGGTCCTATACTAGTTTTTTCATTCCACTGCACTATAGAACGTGACAAAGAAGAACGAGGAACATGTGAATGTGTGCACTCATGCCAGGCCCAAACCCAGTTTCTTCTTCCCCATTACCTCTAGATAACAAGATAATTGTTTGCCAGTATGTCGAATGAGTGTACGACCAAGTGTGTTTGTAGATGGACAGTACAATGGATGTTTACATGTTTCAAGGCAGCTATGTGTATCATCACAACTCAAGGTGAATTGGCTGATAAGGGTGAGAAAAATGAAAAGAAAAGTTTCAAAGAGTAATTATCGGACATGAAATAAGCCAGCTTTGCCAGTGGGAAGCCCGTCTATTCCGGGCCCCTCCAAGGCAGATCCTCATGCATGCTGAGAGATTCCCTACGTCACCGCAGTCAACGTATCCCACCCCCTTAGAGTGCTTCCTGTTAAATGGAGTGTGAAATGAGCACATTTAGCTAGCCCACCAGCATCATGCTCATGACATGGGCTGTTCTGCCAAACTCACACTGTCCCAGCACCCCAGCCAATCATACAAGATTCAGCCAATCAGCCAATCTCTCACTGACTCACATTATACACTTCATCCATATGTATAACTTAGAAGAACTACATGCTGAAATTAAATGCATGTTGCAATGACTGGCTGAGAAAAAGCCAAAGTGAGTGGCTGTATATTCTGTGTTAGTTACCTACTAAAAGAATGCTGCAACATATGAATCAGAACTACTTAATGTCAAAAAGCTCAAGGCGTGTTCAGATTTATCATTTAGATGTGGCAGCTTTACATAACTATTCTATTAGAAGTCCAACAAGTGCATTTCCAAGGCTCTTTTATATAGAACTGCTTTGTGAGGGATTTCACCTTGCCCCACTCGACATGTTTTTCTAACTGAAAAGCCTATGTGACCAAAAAGGAATGGACTGGCCATGATTTATACATGAAGCCTGCAATAACTTATACATGACACAATTTCTGTGCCTTCCCTTTGTTCCTATAAATGCAATAAGGGGAGGCAGAGTCTTGTGAAGGAGGCAGAGGCAGGTCTAGGGAATCTGAAAATGAACTACAGAATGACACAAGCTTGGAATGGAACACATAATATCCCTATCCCTGCACCACCCACTAAAACATTCTTTTGAAGTAGGTGGAGGGAGGGAGGGAGGGAGGGAGGACAAGCTTTACAGGATGTTGACAATGATTGCGTTCAATTTAATGAGCAGTACATAATCTAACATAGTCTAAACTACAGAAGTTAAGACTGTGGAATGTCGTTTTTTGGGACTAATCTACTGTCAATACATTATGCAGAGTGTAAACAAATACATGTGTAATATATCTCCAAAACAGTCTTGGGCTAATTGTTTAAAATGGACACTGATGGATAGAAACAGATTATTTCCTCTCAAAGAGAGAAAACAACAAAAATTAATAATCTTTTGACAAGACATGTCTCTCTAGTGCAGTTTTCTGACAGCATATCTTCTCTGAACACATTCACCAAAGCCTTACAGTTCTACACAACCTATATCATTTTTAACACTGCTGTTTTTAGAGTGCGGACTGTAGAGACAGTTCAACAGCTTCAGTTTTAGTGTTGCATAACATGATTTTTTACAACACTAAGTACTGTAGCGTGGCTAAAGTTATTCTCACACATATCAAAAATATCGTATTTTCCACATGGACATTAAAAACGAAGATACATCAAACCATGTTAGAGCAACAGAGTCGAACATTTTGTAGCTTGTTGTGGTGACATCCTATGGCTTATTTATTTGAAAATGGGTAAATAACACCTATATCCCATAATGAATGAACCTACACATTTTCATTAAGATTGGCCATTCACACAGGCATGTATTGGCTGCTGAATTCTAATAGGCTGTTGGCATGCATTTTTGTTCAGCGAGTTAAATTGAACTGTAGGGGGTGTGAGCAAATGCAGCCCAATGTAAACATACTGTAGACAATGCCCCACTATTGATGAAATTAAATCTAGTGTGCATCCAATGTAGGTGGTACAGCAAGTAAAATTTCATGTTTAAATCCTAACATTGAAAGATTCTGACACAGATATTCATTGGTTGCTGAATTTATATTGGCCCTTTTGTTGAGTGAGTCAAATGGAAGTTTAGAAGATGTGATCAAATGTAGCCAAGTGTAAGGACGCCAAATTTCACAAATTTAGCTTAAACAGTTCTTGAGGTTTTGAAATGTGTCAGCTTCAGTGCCTCTTAAAAACTAAATTTTTAGTTGTTACTGCACTGTAGCAGGGGTCATAATATAATGAAAAAAGGGGGCGAGGTGGCTGTCTTGCAGCTACACTGAGCCTCGATAAACAAATATGACAAAGGCTGCAGGGTCAGACAAGGCCTAGTTATTTCTAAATTTTCAAAAAGGATTCCCATGTATCCCAAAAGCATTTTAGTGATTTTGATTCACAAGAGAACAGTTGCTCTGTTTCTCATTCATCTCATCTTTCTATTGCTTGAAGCATGGAGCTTTAGAGGATTTCCATGTCAGCAACATGACTTTACCAGCCATCACGGCCAGCTGTAGTGTGTAAGGGAAGGAGATTAAAAATTGCTAAAACATTTTGAATATTTTTTTGTTGAAAGCCCATTAAAATGCTAATCCAGTAATTGTGTACCATGGGACAAAACCAGGATATATGTAATAGAGATCCCCCTGATGCATAGACCCTATAACCCTATAAAACTCAATTTTGTTATAGAGGTGTAGCTGAATAGGTTTTTTACTAGCATTCTGCATGGACCTGGTAGGGAGGGGAGTTCCATACAGATAGATGCGGTTTGTCGCACTCTTTCAGTCTCTGAAAGTCGAGAAGGAGCGCGCGCCTCACTCAAGCGGCTCTAACAGTGCAAAACGGGCCTTCTCTCGGGCTCATTACAGAGAGACAGAGGACGTAGCTCCACAGTGGAGTCTCAGGATTTGATAATGAGATGTAATTATTTACCATGAGAGGCCACAATTAATAATGCATGGGCCGCAACCCGGGGAGAGGGTTGCACAATGCTCCGTGAGCAGCATGGAGAGGCTTGTTAATTGTCATAGTTCTAAGAGGAAAGGAAAGACTGCAGGGATTTGATAAAAGCCTGCATCTTTTCTTGGCTGCAGTGTGAATCACCATGTGCTTGTGCTTGTGGTGAGAGGGGACCCCACAGGTTTGGATTTATCTGATGTCCTGCAGTGATTGGGTGACCTGCTGCAGATCTAACTGGATCAAGTCACAACCCACTCTCACCCTTGGAGCAAAGGCGACGGCTCAGAAGACCCCCTTCACCAATCTGTCTGCATGCTGCCATTTCAGAACAGCACAGAGGGATTTCTGGTGCGTCCAGAAGGCCTGGTCTCATTGTTCCACATCAGCCAGCGCTCTGTCCTTGTTTATCTGTGGCTGTGCAGAAAGAGCAGCTCTCTCTGATCTTTTCCAGAAACGCGTAAGTCGTGCGCTGCGGGAGCCGCCTGCTCTGGAGGTGAGCCTGGGCTGAAAGCACAGCTGTTGTTACACCTGAGCATGCTCCGCAGGTGTCCAGGCACAGCAGAGCATGAGGCCTGTTTGGATTTTGTAGAACGGAGGAGGTATGATAATATCCAACGTGCATGCTCATTTTCTCACCAACGCAATCATCTTTGATGTTGTAGCACTGAGTGCCAGTTGATAATCTGCCCTATGATGCTGGCCTTACATACATAAAGCACATTAAAGCACAACCTGCATAGAAAATGAAGAGTAAAACGCAAAGCAAATCCATTCCATTAAAGGCAAAGGCATCTCTGCGATTAACTTAGGTTCATTTTGCTTCAGTTAGAGACTTGGCCTTGTTTATTTTGGTATGCAGCCCCTACAGGCCGTGCAGCATCTACTGATAATGGCAAAATGGTAAATTTCCTAAGGATATTAGACTCTCTCTCTCTCTCTCACACACACACACACACACACACACACACACACACACACACACACACACACACAC
>JBBPCW010000106.1:17156360-17183308 GCA_037974425.1 Phenacogrammus interruptus
CACACACACACACACACACACACACACACACACACACACACACACACACACACACACACACACACACACACTTCCACCAACCATATATATCAGTCAAACATCAGTTGGCTGACTTTTTAAATGCTCTACAGAAAATAATTACAAATTTTGTAAATTTGAATATATGTGGTGAGGTGTGGTGAGCCTCTTGTACAATAAAAAAGTTTAATTCGTCAAGGTACTAACAAAGTAAACATACAACATAGCCCTTAAGGTGGAGGTGTGTGCCTTAAATGAGTTTTAGAAGTACTCTACGTTTACTATCGCACCTTTTCATAACATAACACAACAACTTTTGAGGCAGAACATTTTTAAACTAATTTATTTTATTATTTTAACTATTTCCTATGACCACTCCCCGGTTTATAAACTCCCCTGAGAGCCACAATAAGCAAAGCAAACCATACTGAAGCCCATGGTACCACCTCACCATGAGTAATGGTTTCAACCTGGCCACCCCTGTGTCTTCACATCCCTTAAAGAACAAATTCTGACGACTACAGATACAGGAATTTAAATATAGGCATTCTGGGTTAGAATCATTAAAGCATGTACAATATACATGTAGGCAAAATGTATAAATACGAAATAATTAGAAGATACAAATAAGGAAGAACTCTACAGACAAAATAAAAATACAGTTAACATTATTCAAATAAGACTTCTAAGAGGACAAAATTACTGCAACTTCATTTTTGGGTCATATTCAAATTTCTCCAAAGGTAGATCTAGGAGCAACACCTAGTTTTGGCCATGGTAACATGACAATTTATTTCTTATTGTTTGCAAAGCTAACTAGAAAAACACGACTGATAACATATTCATTTTTTAACCAATTTGTTCTATTGTTTGTACTTAAATAACTTAATTCTACAAATGTTGGGAAAAATATTGTACTTGTAGTTTATGGCATGTAGCACTTCTGTTTGACTGGTTTTGGTCTTTCCACACTTGTTTCAACCAGAAAACCACAACATGGTGTGTCTTAAAGAATAGTAACATTATGTTTTTGCTATTATCAGAGATGGGGCTCGGGTCAGATGTCCATCATGAAGTACACTTTATGTAGTTACTCTGCTTTTTTTGAACCTGTTTGACTGAATTTTTGCTCAGCAGACTGGCCCTGAGTTTCTTTGGAAGGTCAGCAAATTGGCCAGGTCTGCACAAATCATTCCTTTGTTTTGTTTGATGGGTGTTTTCAAGGCCTCCTCTGCCTGCCTCATGCTACTTCATGTCTTAGATCTCTCAGGAGACAGATGACCCAGCACAGATCTCTGTTCACATGCAGGTTTTCAGTGAAGCTCGCCAAATCAAGACCATGCTGTTACACTAAGCAACTCAGGCCATGTTGTCATGCTCCTTTGTGATAGGAAGATGGAGCATTGCATGATGCTGATTCTTGATCCACAGTGACATGTTCCCATGTGTGACGGCGAAGGAGACAAAATCTAAACTCCCCAATCTGTCAAGTCAGGCAGCACTAGAGGAAGGCCCTGTGTGCTGTGCTCTTATTTAGAGTGGCTCTTAAAGGAGCTCACTCGGGCGGAAGTGTTCATTAACTGAATAGGTCTTGACAGTGGATGGGGCTCTTTTGTTTCCCAGCATTAGTGTGCATCAGTACAGAGTAATAATGGCCTCATAACATCCAAAAAGAGATAGAGGCATGGGCTCACTAAAAACATTACCTGTTTCCACAATGATCTCTCTGCCAGTCTGTCTCCTCACCAGAAGCAAGGTACTATAGTCAGATGAGGAAAAAAAGCAGTATGTGCAGGCTGTTATCTGGCTTTACCAGTGACAACTGCAAAATGCCCAACATTATCTATACATCTATTGAATTTTCTGCCTGCATTAAAAAAGACCAGACTTTAACTTCATAGGCTGTGATCCTGATTATTTCCAAACAGAAAAAGTAAAAGGAAAAGAATAAAGAGGAAAAAATAATAAAGAACTGCATCACTGCATTTCTGCATAATCTTGTTATTACAATATAATCACAGCAAAAGAAGCAGGCAGCTCAGAAACACAATAACAATAACAAAGGATCCCTTCTAGAGTGCTCTCCATAAATATTGAGACTGAGATGTAATAGAGTGAAAAATTATTTGGGGGGATTTTTATGAATTAGTTTTATCGGGCACAATTAAAAATTATTTCTCATGCTTTTTAAATAAAAGAGGTTGATATTATTCATAAACACTGTTCAAGATCATTTACTTTCCGGTCCGTATGGTCCATCTATAAATTCACTGTTTTTGTGCTGTCACAAAGCGACTTCGAGATTGGAAACTCGGCAGGTAAAAATGAATTGATGAACTCAATGTGCACTAACCCAAAAGTCACAAGTGGACCTAAGGGAATATGGGCCCTTTAAACAGGCTTAATATTATGTGTATTGTTTTAGAGCCCACATATCCAAAAGCAGGTACTGTGAAAGTGTTTATACTTTTAAAGCACAATATGCAGTAAATATATGTTATTCAATTATACAACCATGACATTATTTCAGTTTACTCAAAGTTTGTGGTTTTATTACCAGGGTGTAACTTTGGATTTTATTACCAGGGTGTAACACTAGAGAGCTTGAACAGGGCCAGTCATGCGAAAACTTTGCAAAAGCTATTAAGCGGCTTTTGAAAATATGCAAAAATAATAATGATTTAATCTCAATGCAATAACAATGATATAATCTCAGCATTAATGGCTGGGCTAACACAGTGGTAAAAACCCCTGGGGGGTGAGGGAATCGCACTGTGGCCCATGACAACTTTACCCTCTTTACATTCTTATTAGGCCACTCTTATAGATACTGAATACTGACACAACCATTCACAAATGACTCACAGAAAGATCTAATTTCTAGCTGCATGCATAGCCTTGATGTATATTCATCTCCCTCTTTTTCATAATGCAGCGCATCCATGATAATCATTTTCAAACAGATCCTTCACAACCTGCGATGTAATATGTTCATTATTTACCATATAAAATTTTAAATAGGCAGTCTAGCATAAACATTTATATTAGCTTTACGGTAGATGCTAATGGGTGGAATGGCATGCCTTGAGAGTATGAACGTGTTGGAGACTTAACAGTAGTGAGTAAACAAGCAAATTACAGTGACATTTATTTATTCATGAAGTAATTTTCAGATGGGGGAAAGGCGCTTTTTTTTTTTTGCTCTGGGCCGCAACAGACTCCACATGTCTAACACAGTTAGACCAATCCTCTCTGATAGTATGTTGTAGGCTATATTATAAAGTCCAACTGTGGTCATTAATTTCTTCTGAGTTCAGTGGTGTCAAGTTGAATAAACAGTTAAAACAGTAATATTTTATTATGAGAAAATGATTGTCAAAATTAAATTCTGGAGAGTTTATTGTTTCAAATGATATTTTTAATCATTGAGGTTGTGAGCCCTGTCCCTCCAGGGAATGGCAACTATGGTGTAGTGTAAGGATATATTACAATAATCCTTTATATACTTATATCATACTACTGTATTATGTTACCCAACAGAATCTCACATAAAAGACAAACATAAAAGAGCCTAAACTGCATACAGAGGATTATACAGTTACATTTTTTGCCATTGTTTAGGCCCACGTCCCTCTTTAGCACTAAGAATATATTTTCAGAGGCTTCGCTGTTTTACTACCCTATATTCCATCATACTCTTTAAATATCCTTGTTGCTGAGGTTTAATATCCAACTTCTCCTCGTATTTTTTTTCTTTTTGCTTCCGCCTGTTCCTCGGCCAGGCTTTCTCTCTTGTGTTGCTAGAAGCTGCATTAGCTTCTAACTGCACATTTGAGTGGACCATCTCTAAATGGTTCTCCACATTTAGCATGCTGGTCCGGACTGCAGGAAGGTCCCTTTTCTTGCTTTTGAAGAACCTGCACTTGATGTTGATGTTTCTGTCTTTTTCATGTATTAATTGAAAGTAATTAATAGATGAAAAAGACTCCATAGAGACAAAAAAAAAAAAAAAAACAGGATAAACCTGGCTCTTTGCAGTGTCATAGCTGGAGGATGTCTAGGCTGCTGGGTTGGCATAACATGTTTAGCATAACTAGGATCTTTTGTGCTCCACTGTGAAAGTATTACAACCTCTCAGTCATATGAAAATGACTCAATGAAAAAAGGTCATTGTAAGTTGGTTATTTACATGGTGTTGTTTTGTACCAAACAGATTGATGTCCTCAAAACATATCAGCCCATCCACCGTCATCTAACATAATGTTAGATTGTCATTTTTACAATAATAAATCATGTTGCAGTTTACTAAAGATATGTTTGAACAGTAACATGCCCAGACATTTGGAGGGGCATTAGCTCTTCACACTCCCCACATACATGCTGTACATACTCACAACACCGTCTGCTCTCTGACTAAAGAGCCTAGTTAAAACTAAGCTGAGCTGGGAGACTTTGTTGACAAGTGAAATGTGTAATTTATAATATTTTATATCATTTATTTTAACAAAAAAAAAAAAAAAATCATCCAGCCTTCAAAGCCAGTTGAGAGAATTCTGTAGCCAGTGCCATCACTATTACTCAAAGCATTTCCTTCTGAATAGCTTTATAACATGTTCAGGTTTAAAGGACCCACTGACTGCATCAATGAGCCAATGCTAGTGGCTGCACCCAACCAATTAGGACTAATCTAGCAAATCCTAGTAATATATCACTCTTGTCAACAACAACAATGATGATACTCATTTGTATGCACTGCTGGTCCTGTATGTGCATAACAAAGCTAGTCAAGTGGGTGCATGACAAAGCTTTAACTAAAATAATATGGAAGCTGAATTGGTTTTCAGGATCAATGTACTTGTGCTACTAAAGGCTAATCACACCTATCAAAATCCTTGAAAGGGGGAACTTGGCATTAAGAAGTCAAATGATAGCAGTGGCACAAAAGCGAACACGTCCCTTTGTCTGAAAACAGTTATCATGGATGAGCTGCATTATGAATAGGAGGAAGATGAATAGACATTGGGGCTGTGCGTGTAGTGTTGGTAGAAGCTAACCACTGATAAGAATTTGTTGTTAAGAATTCAGGTCTTTCCATGGGTTACGGATGGGTTACGGCTAAACTGTTGTGTTAGCCAGTGTAATATATTACATCCCTTATGTAGTTTTACATTTATTAGATGACACAGTAGAAAGCTATATTTGATTGTGATGCTTTTCTTTGTTTCTTTACATATTCTTCTTGCTCTAACAGTGATCATAAAGCCACATTTGGCAGACTGAAATTTCTCAATAAGCAGTAAGTGGAGAAAAAGAGAAAACCCATATACATATAATTTTATCAGAGTTCTTGTAGGAAAGTCTGTCTGCTAGCAACACTTAGGCTGTTGTTTCCAGTCATACAACACCCGACCTCAGTCTTTTTTAACTGGGACAATCCCACAACCCTGAAACTAACATTGTGTCAAAATGTTGTGATGAATGGGCCGATAGAAAAGGGACCATATCATGCAAAATGATATAAATAAATTCTTGTTACATGATCTTATGTTGACAGTTAGTACCATTATTTCTTTCTTTTGTAAAATTACCTTTTGAAGCTTAGTTTTGTGCCAATAGCAATAGTAGCAATAACAGTAACAGACAAATGCTTTAAATGGTCATGTTTAAGTACAACTGGGTAAATGCAGTTGCAAGGTTAGGTTGTATTAAAGCCTGAGTGGGAAGTGAATGTATACCACCTCCAGCCTGGCGTTAACATAAAATCCCCACAAAATGGATTCTATTACTAATGTAATTACTAATGATAGTCCTTCATTAATGTCATATTAGAGAACATCATCACTGACATTAGCTGTGATAACTCTGATCCATTAACTTCACCACCTGCACTATCTGCTCTGAAGTGCTTGGCTGAGTCTATACTGCAGCCATTCCAGTTCTGTTTGTTTGGAAAGTTTTATGACTTCTGTCTTTCTTCCAGCCAGTGAAATGCACGCCTGATATAATTCCATTTGAGACTTTTGACCCATTCAACGTAAAGTGTTCTACTTTCCCCCAGTGACAAACTCTTTGCGTCGGCAGTGTGTTTTGGGTCATTGTCTAGCAAAGCGCCAGGCAATGTGTCTGCATTCATTTTCTTGTAAACAAGCAGAGAAGATGTTTCAGTGCACATTAGACACTCCTATGCTGCTTTAGTTGTTTTGCTGTTGCTTAAATAGTTCTGCTCTCCAGCTCTGTCACAAACAGTTGTTTTTGTTGTTATTGCCAGTTGTGAAACAAAAACAGCCCTGACTTGTGTATATCCGTGTGCTATATATAAGTATACACTTACCTAAAGAGCTGGGGTTTTTAAAACAAAAATGGAGATAATTGATGTTGTTCTGAAAACAGTAATGTACTGCAGTGGTTCTAACATGCTTTACACTGTGTTCCATCTCAGAAAATAGTACCACCACAAAAAACAAAAGCATTCTTCTCCACACAGTTCACACAGGAGGCAAATTTATTCCTAATTAGTATAATATTTATTGTTGACTCGCATCACCCACAGTCGTGCTGTACAAAGGAGTAAACTTTGTATTAAATTAGAACATAATTAGAAGGATCTCCACTAGTGGCCTCCGACTTTTGCCCACCACTTAGGAAAGATATGCAATGTTCTGCATACATCTGTATATGTGTACATTTACACTATAGGCCATTTATTATCATATTTTATCACCTACCTTTTATCTCTGAATTTCTTCATCGTTCTGCCTCCAGTCTTCTTGGTTTATACAGATTATACTCAGGTACTGGGTTTCTAGGCACAACTGCGTACAAGGCATATGCAAACACAAATAGACACAATTTTATTGCACCCTGCATTCAGGTCTCTAGTATTAAGGCTCACATAAACCAGCATGGACAGAACACAAAGACAATAATACTTACTTTGCTTTGAGTCTATCTATGTTTTCAGACATGCTCAGAAATGAAAGGACACATTCTGTATTTTTTCATCAATCTATCAATCCATGCCACTGTGGCATGCAGCAATATAGTACATTTCACTCCCACAATAATTAGGGAAAGCGCTGTACATTAGAGGCTTAAAACATACAGCTGCTGTGAGTAATGGGGGATTATGAAGATAAATCATGATTTCTGAAGGGCATAGCCATGAAAATTAAATGTTATCATTATGCCTTTAGCTACTGATTACACATTGTGCTTGGCCAGTGCATTCTCCGCAAGAGAAACTAAGGATGCAATACTGGAAGATATTGATTCCGTGTGGACTTGTTTCTGATTTAATGGGTTGCTCTTGGGCGTATAGACCAATGAACTGTATAATAGCACCTTTGCAGGTGGCGAGGGTTTCTTATCGCAACAAACATGGAAAAGACTGTGGGCGTTCTCAATTTGTTTATGGTTTCTCAAAGGACAGATTCCTGAGAATTTAAAGGAGAATTTAATTACAAGGCAAATCCCCACATGTAGACATGTAGGTTTATCATTATATTTTCAGGATTTTTAATTGAATGACTGATTCCGTGCTCAAGCATTTACCACAATAGCTTGTCGTCCTCACAAAGCTCTGGCGGAAGTCAGCGGCATGTTTGTAAGAGAACAAAGTCTTTAAATAGTGCTGTCTGCTTCCAGTTTGGCTGAAATAATTGCTTACTAAAGTTGTGCCATGACAGCAAAGACGTTAAGCCGCATTCCTTAAAAGGCCATTAAACCTGGATGTTTGCAGGGTTGGGAGTTTTTCACTCCTGTGAATTGTTTGCTACCCTTTCCTGTCTACTATTATGTGGACTTAAATAGACAAATGTAATTTCAGTGCATTTCGAAGCCTTAATGCCAGAGATAGCCACACTTAGGATTATGGAGTATGCTGCAGAGGATTTATGAGACAAGTGTAATGGCACACATGGTCTCCCTTCCCCTTAGGCTAGCAGATATATTGTGTTTTAATTATTCATGTTCCCTGAGATACCTGCATGTTTACATAAAAAAAAGGTTATTCAAAAGTGTTAAACCAAAACAAACAGTCGTGCGTCAGGGCTTTTACAAAAGCACACAGGGCATTCACTCGAGCGGAGGTGTGTATTTAACTCACCTGATTATGTACATTTTTTGCAAATCTATTATCACACTTTACCTCAGGCTCCTGGCATGTGAACAAAATGAACGATCCATGAATTCCACCTACAGTTATTTACTACCTCCATGTCCCATATTACACTCAGTAACAACTACATAGTCTACCATCGCTCTATATGGCCTGGCACACTACATTTGGTTTCTCTCTTTTTCGTTCGTGCTTTATGGTTGTTTTGTTTTCATACTCTACAGTGCAGCTGAAAGCCCTGCGGTTCCGAGACATTGAGGTGGATTCTAGAAATGCATTTAAAGGGAACGGGATATTAAATGGATCGATTGTCTAGAAAAACTCATGCCTGGCTGCCCTCCGTCCAGCCAAATGGACGAGGAGAGGGCTGGACGAGCTCATGTTACAGTGCATTATCTTGTGATTGTACATGTCTGAAACTGGACCCTCTCTGCTGCATGTGGAAGCGCTATTGAAAGAGGCACAGACAGACAGAGATGTCAGATAAAAATCAGCTTTTCACACTCTGTGTCTTTCTGTGTGTGTCTCTTTCTCTCTATAAATGTAAATTGTCAATCCGTGCTCCACCCACAGAAGCCTTATTTAGTCGCTACTGTCACTAAGTTGGAAGAACAGCAACAATTACATTCAAATGAATGACAAATGACAATACACAGTTCCACTAAGATTTACTTGATACTGTTGAGTTTTCAGTTTAATATGCTACAAAACAATACAAGAATATGGATGCATTTAGGTCATTTAAGTCATTAAATACTATTTTTCAATGGACCTGACTTTCTGAGCGTGTCAATATAATAATCAGCAAAAGCCACTAAAAGGTGTGCCCTAAACTGCTTGTTTGTTATTCAGCATCTGTACTTAAGCTTTTTAGGCAGAAATCTTTTAAAATGTCTTTCTCTTGTCTTTCTCTGATCCACAAAAAATATTAAAATCTTGTTTCTGACCATAAACACTTGAACATGAATCATACTATACTTGACACACATTTTACCACATGCATAAATGCACCAGCAGTAATTGAAATTGAACTTATATGCAAATCAGCTTATATATACACCTGCAACCTATAGACCTAATTTTGCTGTTGCTTTCAAAAATTGGTTCCCGTTTTAAAATTCCCAATATCCTTACACCAGCATTTGATATCAGAGGACAGCTGTTGAGAGTAATTAGTCTCCTGAGGTAGTTGATGTGGTCACGGACCACAAGCTTTATATAATTAATCGTAGCAAGACAGGGTAATGGTTTCTGTAGTTAAAACAAACGTAAAATTCACCATTATTATGCTGTAAGCTTAATCAGGGCAGTTTGTTTACTGTCAAAATTAAAAATCACAGAACCGACCTTTTATTGTAGTGTTTATCTTGCTTCTGAGATAGGCAGAACTGGTTAAATAAGGTAAGCAGCTTGTCAGTTGTGTTTGACCAGAGAAATTCTGTCTGTGTGTTTGAGTGAAGTTGCTTTTCAATACAATGATTGTTTACAATGTTGTGATTGTCATAGTCAGACTTGGTTATATTTAACAATTTTTGAAGGGTAGTAAAAATAGTATTGATCTTTTATAGTCAATAGTAAATTAGTAAACCTCATACTACTAACATACGATCATTTAAATAGCTTGCATTTCTGTTACTCTTTCTGTTCAGTGTTGAAATAGCGTTCAAATGACTAAGAGCTTTTAATGAGTAGTCCAGGACTTGATGTTTAGGACATGAGACTCAACTTGAGGCATGCCTGTACTGACTTTAGACTTTTTACATACAACTCTTTAAGTTGTCTCTGCCTCTGTGTGAGAAAGTACTCTTTCTGTTCTGTAACAAGTGTTCAGCCTTGCAGCAGATGCTATGAAAGAATATCTTTGATAAGTCAGTTCAGTAATACTGTCTAATAGTACATTTAGTACATAGTGTCCCTGTGCATATTTGCCACCAGTATTACTGATTTGTCTACCATTTCCTTCTATTAAAAGGGTTAACACAGGCACCATTGATCCACTAAAACTGGATTATGTAACTGTGCACAGGTTCCTTTGGGAAATATAGGCAAATGTATGGTACATGTAGTCATGGGCCATCAGGTAGACAGGGACTCGTAATTGTGGCCCGCTAGCTGCTCCCTTCTGAGCGGTGTCCAATTTCGTGTGGAGTTATCCTAGAGCTGAGGCCTGGGCAGCAGGCTGGAGGAGGAACCATTAGCCACGAGCATGGCTCCGTGTGAATGATGAGGCGCTCCCAAATGATCCTCCTGAGCCTCGTTCTCGCTGCCAGCGGGCGCTCTCAGCCTTCTACTGAGCTGTTCCTGCACACTGCCTAACCCCCTGCACTATCACGCTTCAGACTGGACATATCAAGTGTGCCACTGCCCTGTCTCTGTTTGTGATTGCTTAATGAATCATGTGCAATACCATAGTCAGAAACTAGCAAGGCATAGTACATACAACAACACTGGGGTGTTGTGTTCAAATGCCAAGTATATTCAGAGACAAATTAAGCCAACAGCCACTTGCTTAATACGTATTGGGCTATTTCCCAGACACAAATTAAGTCTAGAGCTGCACTAAAAAGAAATTCCAATAGTCAGTCTCCCAGTCCCTATCAGCAGTGTAATTTAGCTCAGACTGCATTTTAACTGTGTTTGGACAACTGACCTGTTTGTCTGCTGCCTGCTCAGACAAGAAAGAAAGCAATAATCTGGGATTATGGCAGTCAATCACAGAGTGCAATTACATGCACACTAATAATATGGTCATTATCTGATTTCAGCACTTGCCAAATTGATCATATTCACAGCATACTATGAAATGTCAGATTAAAGCCATTATCCAAGAAATCTGATAGACACTAAGGTTTTAACTTCCTGATCAAGTTACTCAGTGTGTGTATACCGTGAAATCTATACTTGTGCTAAACTAACCAGATAGAAAAGAGCTTAAGTCAGCACTACACTCACAGCACCTAAAAGTGCTTCATGTGCAAATTCTTTCTGCTAACGCTTCATGAATGAGATCTATTGGGTGAATTACTGGCAAAATCTCTCTTTTTTTTTGGTTATTGGATTACATGGACACATCCTCACTGTGGCAACGATTGACTATAACAAGACAACATTTTTTGATCATGAAAAACAAATATGAGCCGGTTTCATTAGCCACAGCGCTCCAAACATTCCAGTAGGCCTGCAACAGAATCCGAAGCCCTCGCTGCTGCCATTGCTGAACAATTTGCTAGATCTGAAACTCGCTAATTTTTCTAAATGAATCAGCCTTTGTGAAGTGATGAAGAGTGGAATGAGCATCTGTTTCTCATGGAACAAGTTGTGGTGAGCAGTCATTGTTCTCCACGATCAGGCTGCTCCTTTCATCACAGAAAATCTTGAGTGATCATGATTGTGTCTGTGATGATAATCAAACTGTCAGAGAAGAACTGTAGCACTTAATTGTGTTTCTGATGTGTATCTATTGAGGCTTTTGATGATCAGTCCCAACAAAAGATGTGGTGGATTAGTTGCCCCTCCCTTGATGTTTTCCACATTGTGTTACAGTGTTTCAGAATGAAAAGATATGTCCTCTTTTTGTTCATCGAGAATTTGAGGCCTTTACGTTTGAATTGAAGCCAAGAGAGTGTAAAACATGGGATATCATGCTTCAAAAGGATTTTAAAGATTTGCAAAATGAAACCCTTTTAAGCTCTTTTCGCCTTGTCAGATGATGTTATCTGGCTGTGGCGTGTCGCTAATGGGGAAATTCCACTTCAGTGTTCATTTTTCAGTGTTTGTCTTCATCGTTCTTTTGACTCAGGCCTGATTATTGCATGTTCCAGTGATTCAAATGCACAGTTTAACAGATTTGCAGGCAATTGGACTTTTTATTTGCACCACTGTTATGAAACACACTTTGAAGGATAATGTCTCATGCTTTAAGGAATGCTGCTGATTTCTGACTCATTCTTTTGAATTCAGCATTCTTGACTTGGCAGTTTTCCTGTAATTCATTTGATCCACTCTTTTAAGCTGCTGCTTGTTCTTTATCAGGACATATATATATATATATCGTAAGATAGGTGGGACAGGGAAGCGATACAGAATGGGTGTTTCAAAGAAGTGTGTCTACATGAAAAATGCATGAGGCCGAAATGGATAAACACGAGGTTGAACTCAGCTGTGATGCCTCCTCCTTTGGAGGCTGGTAAATTGGGAATGAATCAAAGAGTTATCCTATTGTTGGAAATTGAGGCCTTGCAGCTAAGACAGAGACTTAAGACAGCATCGCTTCAGTCCAATTCGTGTTCAGTTCTGCAGGCAGACGTGACTGCCGCTATCTTTGTAAGGAGTCAGTGGGAGTCTGGTGAATGGACCCTGATTGATCTGAGAACCCCTCAAAGCCAATTGTATGCTATCTCCTGTTGTGATCTACCCATACGCTCTGCAGCTCCACTCGAAGTTTGCTTACCTCTCTGTGATTCCCTTGGGAAGTATTCAGTCGAAGTCTGCCGCCTTCTCATCAGGGAAGACAGCATTTCAGGATTCTAAAAAAAAATCACCAAGTAGGAAACTTTCCACATTTCCATATAAACTCTTAAGATTAGAGCAAAACTGCTTCGAGTTTGAGTTACAGCAGCAAAGTGTTCGCTTGGCATGTCGTACGAAACATTTCTGGCTTACGATTTATTTTTGTCTGGTGTGAAAATTGGTTGGGACTTCAGACCTTGAGGATTAATGTACTGTATTTAGGCTTGTCGGTATTGATTTGTCCCGCACTATGAGCTTGAACAGACATCATCCCCAGACCTGCACACTTCTTAAAAAGTTACCTGCATTAGGAAAAAAAAAAATTAAGAAATGTGTGCTTACCTCAGCATACCCTTATCCTCAGACGCTCCACCAGAGAGATACACCACCCATTCATTATATTTTGTCCACTAGGATGGTCACGGCAATTGGAAGTTTGTCTGTTACAGTCTTTTTGGCTATCTGTACTGGGGACTATGGAGAAGTAGATCACAACAGGAAAAAGCACAGGAAAGGTCGAGCGCAGTAACAGCAGGAGAGTAACGTTAAATATTTTGTTTCACAAGCCTCAGGAGCAACACTCCTACTACAGATACATGTTGTTATTCTCTTTGAGCACAGTACACTTTCAAATACACACTTCCTGTTCTAAAAATACTGACAAAAGGGGGTAACCCTTTCACTTTCTAATATTGCTTTTGGTTTGGGTAGAACCCTGAGCCCACCTACCCATTCAAAAAAGATATAATAATACAATTACATTTTTACAAATGTCAATATACTCATTTTGTGTAAATCAGTTAATTTTACTCACAATATATAGTGTACTTCACACACAAAACATTCCATAACACTGAAATTCTAATAGCACAAATGTATAGTTTTCATTGTTTATTATTTATTTATTTAATCGTTCTTTATCTATTACAGAATTTAATGTATTTCTTCAGCTTTTAACATTTGCCATTGTGTAACGTGTAGCAAGTCCTGACTATGTCCTATAACAAATGCACAGAATCAAATGAAGTTTGAAGACAAAATGAGCCGTTTAAGGGTTCTGTCACTTTTATGCAAATAAGCTGTTGCTGGCTATGCCCCACCCACCCCATGCTAACGCAGTCCGTTTAACACGTGAGAAAGTCTGAAAACAGAGGTGCTATCCAGATCTATATGTTCGACCCCAAGTCAAACCCAGAGCAACACAAGACTTCATGTGTGACTTGCCTTTGCCTGTAGCCATGGCACTCGGCGTCTTATGCTTGCTTGTATAACCAGCAGACAAAAATGGCATATCTTCAACTAATCTAGTGGGTGGGGGCTCGACAGATGAGGGGTGGTTTGCTGTCCAAATGGCTCATAGAAGCATATGAATCCTGACACCAAAATCATTTTATTGATTAACAGAAAACGGCTGAATGTTTATTTTCGTGCTTGGAATGTTTATAGGAGCAAACAGGATGCAGGATGCAAAAATGAGTTTTGCATAATATGTCCCCTTTAACAAACATCTGAATTGTCTTCACACTTTGCCAACAATGGGCTTTACAGAGGGAAGAGAAGTCACGGAACTGAAAACAGTCAGTGAAGTTCACAACATCACATTTTTTAAGAGTCTCTGTTTCTTCATAAAGTTGTACTTAAATGTTTTTCCAGGATGATCCCACCTTTAGCTCTTGTTTCTTGCGGGTATATTTTTGTTGTAGCACTGCTCTGGCTATCATGATTCAAGGGAGTAGGTCTCTTTCTGTGATGGGTATATTTGCATGTCAAATGCTGACCATATAGAGAATTTTGGCATGAAAGCTAGCTTGAGAATGATCTTAGCAGAAATGCACACAAGTAACGTTCATTTCCCATAACACTGATAGTTCTGCTCCATTCCCCTCCACCAACCTAAAGCTTATGTTTCTTTCAAGAAGCCCAAGGCTGATACAGGTATCAGCCAGAGTCACTGCAGCCTTGTTGTCTAATGTTCCCCTGACTCCTGGTAGATTACTCAAGCCATTTGATGGTAACACGTCTGGCCTTATCCTCTTCCTGGAAAAATACTTTTTTCTCAATTTTCCCCTCACATCTAGGCATGTGTTGATAAAGCTGAAGCAAGTTTTGTCGAACACAAAAATACATTTTCGGAGTAGTCAGACTACAACTTTGTTAGGAAATATTACATTTGAATGCTTTGTATTTCTTACAAATGTCTACTGAACATAAAAAACATTTTTGAATGTACTTATTTCAGATGTGGTTCCACATGAAAGATGAAAGAACCTGCCATTCTTGTGGACCCAATTGTGTTGATTTATTATAATATATTTAATTCATGTGGAATCATTTTACAGTGAACGGCATTAAATATTTTCATAGTGAATCTTTCATGCCAAATGACAGATCCATGTCAAATCCATAACTCTGGCTGCAGACACAGTCTTATCTGTCACAGGGTTGCTGCATCCTCAAAATGAACATTACTGCAAATTGCAGCTAGCTTGACAGCCTTCTGTAAAACCTGTCCAACCTTGCAACATTAGCTATGAAAAGCGCATTTGTAGGCAGGTCAGTGCAGATTAAACATGGATTATCACTGAGGCATGCACCCTGCTTCCCTCAATTTCATGTAGTACACTTTTGCCTGCACAAAGGTAGACCATGCTACTGATCTGTCCTGCTGATGACACAATGACAGCAAGAGGTCATATAACACTTCATGAATTTAAGTAATGGTTTTCTGATAGTAGAGCAACAACAATGGAAGTTAAAATTAGTAACTTCATACCATTCATCCGTTTAACAGCAGGTGTTTGGTCAGCGGGTGACTCTTTCTGGCCGAATGAAGAGAAAAGTACATGTACAGTGCTTACCTTTTACTTGACCCATGGGACACCTTAGAAAAGAGCAGTTAGATGAAAGCTATCTAGCAATTAGTTCTACTGTTGGGTTTCTATATTTAGAGGATGATATAATTTTCTGCCTGGGTCAACATATCATGGTATCAGTGTGGCATGCGCGGCTGAAAGGGAGGCACACTGTGCCGACTGCTGGGAGACCCTGTACTGTATTTAATTGAAATGGCAACCTGAGAGACAAATCAATTGTTGCAGGCCATGGAACAGGAAGTACTGGAAACTCTGTTGTTGGCGCTGTTATCAGATTTCTTTACAATCCACTCACACTCTCCTCTTTTATTGTTCTTTTCCTTTTCAGGGGTGCTGCAAGCTGCACTCAGTGTTTCAAGGCTTTGAGTTGAAAGCATAATGAGAAATTGCATTAGGGCATGAAATGCAAAGAGGCAGCATCCTCTCACAGACCTGTAGTAGAGGACTAAACAAAAACACACTTTCCGTGAGCTGTTAATTATAATATTCTGTTAAGGTGAGATTTGTCATTTCTCCCCTTTTGGTCAATTACTACTAAGTGAAATGTCACAAATTATTAAAAGCAAAATGGATATGATTGTGTTTGGCATCTCATCTTCTGTGTGCTGTACATTTTTATATAATATTTTGTATTATTTATTTAGTTTGCTCTTTTATTGAAAGACTTGCTTTCAGATGTTCTGCTGAAGTCTGTTGGGATATTTGTTCATGCTTGCAAACACCTCCAATGTTTAGTTTCAGAAGTGGGTTGTATTTTCTATCACTGGCAATCCGAGTTAATCCCAATAACAAATTTAAACTCATCAGTACGTAAAGACATTTTCCACATCTCAAATGTCCAGTTTCATTTCATTCTTTTTCTATTTAACAGTAACAGCTTCTGGAACAGCTACAGGCCTGTGAGTTGTCTGGACAGTGCTTTAGGTTTTGGAAGCTGTTTTTTCAGATGTCTTTAAAGAAGCTGATGATTTTTCACCTCTGCTCAGAAACTTCTCCCTTAGACACTCTAGGTGTACCTGAGAAAAAGTAAGGCAACAGAGGTGTATGTGTGTGTATGTGTGTGTAGTTGTGTGAAGATTCATTGAACTGGAACATGAGCTTTAGAAACAACTTCAGTTGGAAGTCTATAACTGGTTAGTCTTAAGACTGAAAAGTATTTTTTCTGTCTGATACTGAGAAATGAATAACATCATAATTGTAAATATGTGGAGTAATACAGTGACTGATGTCACTGTATCATGTCTTCCACTATATCATCACCATCAGAACAAAGTTTTGGATCTAACCGTCATTTTTATTTATTTACCTAATTTAAAAATGTCATTCACCTATTTTCAAAATATAAAGCACACTGACCAATAGGAATGACACAAAGGAGAAAAAAATGTTGCACATTAACTTACATTGAAGAACTATTTATTGGAGATACAGGTCCTTGCTCTGACAGTGCTGATCTGCTCCTTTCACGCTCACCTCCACATCAGCCCTCCCCGCTGCTCTCCCTCACGCTCTTCTCTTTGCACTCAGAGAAAGAGCAGCAGAGCAAATAAGAAATTTAGAGAGCCGTGTGGGCTTCAAGTGTGGCTCTGCTGCTACCAATTTGGTTTCTCTCAGCCTACCTTCTTTTCTGGCTTTCTTCCAGAAAAGCTGAATATTTGTGTTCCTTTTCATTTTTATGACTTATGACTAATGCTAGCTGGAGACCTTCAAGAAAACGTCAAGTTCACAACGTAAAACCTGTCCTTGTAGGAAAACGTTACAATATTTTACACCTGTCACAATTCCAAAATTGCGGATTATTTCTTCTAGTTTGTGTCTTAGTAAATTAAACATTGATGTTTAAAGAGAGGACTGGGAAAGTGTTATCATACTATATTAGTGGACACACAAGAAAATAATCTGATAGTAAATTATTTAAATTTTGATTTAAAGTCATGCCTTTGCCCTGTGCTGTGGTGGATACAGGTGTATACGAGCCTGTATCTTCATGCAGAGATGTGGTGAGGTCAAGCTTTCAGTGATGATACATCTGTGAGTCACCGTTAATCCACCAGGGTGATGTTAACTTGTAGAAGTTGCTTGCAAGTGTCCACTTTGGTAAAATAAAGGCAACTTGACATCCCCTTTCATAATAGCATTCCATGGTTCTATACAATATATCATATGGCCACCTTCATATCCTGCTTCATGCAGTGAAGCGGTTTCAGGCCTTCGGACAAACACTATCCATTTTTCATACTGGAATACAGTAATGCGTGCCTATTATGGCCCCATTTACTGTGATTTTGTCTAGATTAGTGGAGTATGAGTTGACCATGTGCACACTGCCTATCTGATGATCAATGCTATGATTACCAGGAGGCCTTTGATATTTTGAGTAGGAAATGTACTTCATGAAATCTTAATGGATTCAAAGCTTTTCCTCTGCTTGTAGAGCAAAAAGCACTACCTCTCAAGAGGGAGAGAGAAAGAGAGAAAGAAGAGAGAGAGGGAAAAAGAGAGAGAGAGAGAGAGAGAGAGAGAGAGAGAGAGAAAGGCCCTCCAAATTTGCTGTCAGACAAATCAAAGATCAGAGCCAATGCCATGACAACAGCATCGCTGAGACGGTGATGTATTTCCTCTTGTAGGGGAAAAAACTACTCCAGGAACTCTATATTCTCTCTTTTGTTCTATAGGCTGAAGTCGAAAATGCTCAGAAGACCTTCTTTCTACAGTCCATTCAAAACCGAGCATGTTATTTATCACACAGATAGTGTCGGGCACCTACCTTTGGGAGACTGCTGAAGCATCGCTGCAAGCACGCTTCTCCTAAGATAAGAACTTCATGCAGAACATTAATGAGACAAGGTGATGTGTATAAAAAATTATGTTATGAGGGAAAAAAAAATTGCCAGTGAGGAATTTTGCCTCTCCGTTTCTCTTCTTATTCTGCATATAACTAGGTTTTAGCATTCACATGCTGCATGAATTTGAATGAGTTTGCACACAAAGGCATTATTAATTAACATATTCTTATTTAAACAGCATAGCCCTGTTGTGGCATAATAATGACTTGCCCCAACTCTGGCGATCCGTAGCAAGAACATAATCACTAATGAGCTTATGGAAATCCAAAGTTCTGGAAAAAAAACACTTTCCATTC
Source organism: Phenacogrammus interruptus (assembly GCA_037974425.1). Classification (NCBI taxonomy): domain Eukaryota; kingdom Metazoa; phylum Chordata; class Actinopteri; order Characiformes; family Alestidae; genus Phenacogrammus; species Phenacogrammus interruptus. The sequence goes on from JBBPCW010000106.1 coordinate 17,175,019, forward strand.
TATTCTCAGTGACTTATAACCAGTGTTATGGTCAGAAACAAGAAAAAAAAAATCCCACATATTTTTCCACAGAGATTGATAAACTTGTCCAGAACAGCTGGAAAAGCTACACAGACCTCCTGGCATGCGGTTATTAGTAGGAATGCTTAGTTTATCACCATGAAGACATTACTTTATCCGCATAGACCAAGGACAGTGTACCTGTGGAGACGCGTGTACAGATCATCATGTATTCATGTCTTAAAATGAATGGTTTGTGAAAAATTATGAATTTTCTTCAGGTGTTGATCTAGTAAAGGCTTCTCTTCTCTTAACCTGTAAACTTAAAGAAATGATGCAAAGAAAGTTCCATTTGATGGGAAGGTTTAGGGATTCTAATGCAAATGCAGTGTAAAAAGTACTTTCAGTTAAATATGGTATGTGCTGTTCTTCACTGTACAAGTCAAATCTTTTTGAAAATCATAATAATATCAACATTATTTTTAAATTCATAAAATGTTATTTTATTGTCATGCTATTTTGCTTAATTTCATTATTCTGATTATCCATGCATTCATCAGTTATCCAAACAGCTTATCCTTAACCAGGGCCACAGGGGTGGTGGTGCCTTTGTTTCTGCACAGTCATTTAAAGGTCAAAGTGATTGTGATGCGAGTAAGTAGTTGCAAGTAGTCAAATAGTTGCAGTAGCACTGTGCAGTTTGTTTGTGTGTGTGTGCATGCAAAATGTAAAACAGGTTATTTTATATTTGTTATGCTCTCTCTCTCTCTCTCTCTCTCTCTCTCTCTCTCTCTCTCTCTCTCTCTCTCTCTGATCTTCGTTTTGTTTTGCGTCTGGCTCAGATCACGTGTTCCATCTCTTCAAAGACAGTTCAGAGCATCATTTTAGGGACTCCACTCCATGCTGGAAATATTGTGGTGCCTCCACCGTTAGATAGATGAATGAATAATAAATCTAGCTGTGTGCGCACACAGTTAGAACAAGAGAACCTGCCAGCAAGGCAATCAAGGCTTTATCCAAATAAGGCTGTGACAGAGAGAGCCATGAACAGAGAAACAAAGAACAGTGGTCAAAATCCTCCTGGTTTTGTTTGGTAGATATCAGTGGAGGTTTGAGTGTGTATGAATAATGACGGCTGCTCTGCACCCCAGCGTCAAAGGATGGGAAATGTGTATTGTTGCTGTGGTGGCACCAGACTTAATTACTTGTCCTGAGGTTTGGTGGGTAGAGGAGACACAAAACTAATCTTGTGAAAATATGGATACTGTTTCTGTAGGGGGAATAGAGCAGCTCCATTAATTTAGGAGCTGAATTTCCTCTCAGCTCAAAACGATGTGTGGTGATTGCACTGATAACTGGCTAAAACTGTGCAAAAGATATCAGAGGGAAAAAAAGAAGGTATCAGATTGGTTACAAATCCAGCCTGAAATAGCACACACTCACACTGTGTGGCTTTAGGTGTGGATTTCTCCATGTGGTGTAGTGGAGTGTATTGAGTTGTCTGAGCATGATTGCCTACTTTTAGATGCTCCTCTTAACTGAAGAACCTTAATTTAAAATGACTAATTTTAAAGCTTAGCAGACAAGAAGAAACATGTAAAGAAGAAATACTGGATTGGTTGATGGTTGATGCTCATGATCTCTAATTATCAACATGAAAACTGTTCACTCTACACTGTTGACTGAGGAATAATGTATATTTTAGGTTAACTTTTTTTGTAGAGTAATCGCAACAGCTGTCAATGTAATGTATTTCCATTAATTGAAACTACAATCATTGTCTTTGGGTTTGTGCACTCTTAGTCTTCTGAATTATGACCATGGTTTCAATCTGTGTTTGAGAATTCTGTTGCTGTGAGGCTAAAGTTGCTAACAAACACTGTAAGTCAATAGTCACAAAAATTTTCTGCAAAAACATCCCCAAAACTCTCAACACACTCAAACTGCATCCAGCTCCAGCTCAATTAACATGATGCAGACTTGTGGTTGTGGTTTGATTTGTGCTATAAAAATGAAAAAATAAATAAACAAACAAACAAACAAGCTAAAACAAAACTTCACAGTGTAGCCAAAGGCTACAGACATTTTTTTCATAAACCACGCCAGAAGCAAGAGAAAGTTTTGTGACAAAGTCCGCCATGATTATGGAGGAATCTGATCCGAGATCAGTCCTCCTTGCGTCTGCTATGTGAATTCCAGCCCTGGTGTTGTCTGGAACGGCTGCCTGTAGCGGTGAAGTGCTCATTCTGCCAAATGGCTATGAACATAAAAATCGGCTCCAAACACTTCAAACATTATCTGACGGATATTTTGAATTTCATTATGTCTTAAAGACAAATTTTAATTAAAATGCATATACAAAGCTTAGATAAGAATATTTATATTTTACTTAAAGGTGACCTGTCACTTCATCATTATCACAAACACATGTGAGGCAATGCAGTCAAAAAGATAGGATCTGTTTTTAATGAGTTTACACATTTAGAACAAGCATGGAGGATTAAAGGTTATTCACACTCATTTAGAAATATGGATGCAGTAAATGTTACATTTGCACATCCTATTAGATCTCCTAGTAGACAAATCAAATGATGTGCCTCCGAGTTGATGAAGCTTGTTTGATTAATGGAGGTGTTGTTGGCAATATTCCTTGATTTAACCTGTCATATTATGACCACTTGTCAATCATCACTAGAGCATGAGTTACCTTTGTCAACAAGATCTGCTGTGTGCGATCTTGGTCTGTGTGGTAGTTATCAAGCCTGAAAGCATTCAAATAGGATGTAGCAATCACACATTCATATGTATTTAGAAAATAATACTATTTTTGAAGTGCAAACAATTTAATTTCTATATTTTCAATCCACGTACCCTCTTTAAATGTATACTTTGACCTTTGGGCCCTTGACCCACCACAGACATTATGATCTGGACCCAAAAGACAAGTTTAGGAACCTCTGGTAATATCAGTGTTGGGTACTTTTTTTCAGTAGCATGACAATTTCACAGCTATTTTCAAAACATTGTAGATTTTGCATGAACTTGGAATTGTTTTCTATAAGCAGCAATGTATTATAGCAACATTATATGTTGTTTTTTTTTCCCTGTACTTAAATACTTGAATTGTAACTAGTACTTTCCACAACCGGATCTGACACTTCTGACTGGCAGCCAGGGCAGCACTAGTATTATTTTATAAGGGGTTACTCGGGGTAGCTGAACTATGACAAGCAGGAGCTTTGAGTGGAAAAAGTTGCACATTTTGGTAACATGATTCAACACAATGCTTTTTATCATCTACTTACTTATCAACACTTCATTTTGCCCAGAAAAGATCTTCCTTAACATCTACCTAATTTATTATTGATAACCGCAAGAGGTGTCAAACTCTTACCAGACTAGTGCCCCCTTGTGGTCTGGCACCTCTGGACGCAGGGGCATTGAATACATTATCAAAATTGAAATGTAACTTAATTATATATATAAAAAAATCTTGAGCATGTAAATAATATACAATCATGTGTGAACTATTGCTTTATTGCTTCAATGAGGTTTTCAATGAGTACAATTTTGCTTATTTATTATTAAAGAAATAATGAAGAAATTTCACATTTGTTAGCTTTTTTGTCTCAGTACAACACTAACATGGCATTATAATGATAGCACTATAATATTATACAATCTTAATTGTGACTGCAAACTCTATTTGATTCTACGTGTTTTTTTTTATTAATGTTCATGAACTGATTTCCCATGTTATCATATTTCTATACAGAAAACATTATAGGAGTGGTTAGCATAGCAGTGGTTTTTAACTCATTACAAGAAGGAGTATAAGTCAGAGACACTGCCTTCAACAGCTTTATTTACAGCATCTAAAGCAAAGACTGAGGAAATTACATAAATAATAACCTACTCAACAGTTCCTTTTCATCTTGTTGGTCTTTTTTTCAGTTCTTTGATGTGTCCTCATAATGCAGAATTAATTCAGCTGAGATTAAAGAATGCTATAATTATTAAGTACATTCATTCTGTTGCATTACATTCTGTTTCCCTTTTTTGGTACTGAATCGACCATAAATAAGAAAAGAGCAGTAACAGGTAGACCTCTAAAAATCTAGCCCTGAATTCTCCATCTGCAGTGTCACGATTAGCAGTGAAATAGACAAATAAGCATGGATTGTAGAGGGGAGTTGAGATGGCCCCCTGAGCTAATCACCATAATTAAGCAGGTGGTATTTTCCCTTGCCAATATTTCACCCTCAATCGCCATTGAGAGGTCTACGCCACCGAGGCTACTTTGAATAATTAATGTTCCTCACAAGCATCTATAATTGAGGCCTTTCTCCATTAAATGTCTAAAGAAGATACAAGGGAGGCGTCACTGTAGTTTTCTCTCAGAGTTTATCATGAACATTATGTAAGTAGTCTCTGGCTATTATTATATCTTTAGGTTTTTTCCACATGGGTGCTCCTAGTGCTATTGTTCATCCATATTTTTTGAATGTACAACACATTGCCTTCTCCACACTGACAGGCAAGGTGAAGAAAAATGAACATACCATTTGACTTTAATGAGAGAGTGTTGCATCCGTTGCTTGTGATAATTTTTTCTTGATTTATTATTTGGTTAGGTCCTAAAGTGTAAAAATATGCTTTCCACAGGAAGAGGAGTCAAAGAGCAACCAGAAATACACACACACACACACACACACACACACACACACACACACACATGACACCATATTACAGCATCTGTTGATCTTCTATATTCCAGTGGGACCCCATTAATGCAATACACAAAACTAGCTCTGCAGCCTCAGCTTTCTCACCAGGCTTTCAATGCTGTCTTTGTAGATGATGAAATGGCTTCCTCTGACAGTGTTGATTAGCATACCCTAGCACAGACCAGACATGTTTTGATTAAGGTTTCCCGAAAGAAAAAGAAAAAAAAATGGGCAAAAAGGGTAAAAGTTCTGTAGGGTGAAATTGGTTTCAAATGCAAAAATTCAGAGTTAGCTTTCTTAATGTAAATAACGGGCCCCTGTTGCCCTATTATCCCATATTTTGCTTGGGGTTTTAGAAAAAAATGCACAAGTAAGCAGAATCAAGCAAGCGTCTTTGACGGAAGAATAATTTCCATAAGGCTAACCCATTTTCTATAGTAGAACTAATGCTATCACGGAACCCATCAAAATATCAGGTGTGGCCCCTGCCAGGTAATGATTGTTAGCTGTCTTACACAGGAGTGTGGCAAACAAATCAATGGCTGGAGCTGAATTTTGTCGAGGCTGCTTGGTTGTCTGGAGCCCCCTGAGGTGATTATATCCAAACCCCATTTTGACCCTGACGCTGCGGTCCGCCCTGAACAAGGACCACACCGCTTGGAGCAGATAATAAACTGACAAAGACTTACCTACCTCCCTCGCCCTGCATAACCCCTACATAATACCCCTGATCACCAGGACTGCCTGAGGGATTCATCGCACCTACCGCAGAACAAACTCCTGCTCTTCGTCTGTTAGGTGACCAGTTAGACTCCACATCATAGTCATCTGCTGAAGGATTTGTTTGGTCAAGCAGAAAGAGCTGAGCTTGGAATATGAGTCAGATATTAATTTGATTCACCAGACCTGGGCCTCTGCTCCCCATAAAACATTCATTCCAGGAGCGATGGAAATACTTTAAGGAGGCTGCATGATGACAGTCTCCCCTAGAGACCAGAGATACTGAATGAGATAAGCATGACTAGATGCCATTTCCAGAGTGCAATGGACTGCTAAATCTTCAAAGGTCAAGTTTGAGTGATGAGAATATTATAAAGGTTTCTAATGCACATTGTGAAGCCTTCTTCTTAGTGAACCAGTGCCTTAAACTGTAAAAAGGATATGCATCTATCTTGTTTTGTTTTTCTCCCTAGATAGGAGGATGATACTTACAGTATCTGACAATGAAAGTCTCATTCAAATGACTCCAGTGCTGTGAGCTGAATACGCCAAACACATGCATCAAACTTGATTTAGTTTTTTGAGCTTGTTTTTCCTCAGCTATGGGGTTAAACCTTCTAAGTACTGTGAAAAAGCTCCATTGCTTTGAACTGTAAAACAGTTATACAGCGCTCAAAATGCATGATGGGGGTTACGTTCCAAGAGCACCCACGTATAATGAGAAACCGTGTTGTTGTGTTGTGGTAAGACGGTAGGACTGGCTCCCATGAGCCTTTGTGGGCCAGGTGAGTGACCAGTTGGTGTGTAAATTGTGTGTTGTTGTGTGTATTTGATCCCTTATGCCCTTATTATTTGTTTGGTTCTCTGAAATTGCAACTACTGATCGACATATGTGTGTGTGTGTGTGGGGGGGGGGGGAGGGGGTTACTGTATGGCAAACAACTCATCATTTTAAAAGGCACCAAACACCCATAAAAGAAGACTAGTTGTAATGCCTCCATACAGATGTTTTTGTTTATACAACTCGCAGAAGCTGAATGAGTGTTTTAGATTCAAATCCGGTGAAAAGGCAACAACTTGTAACAAGATTGAAGTTGTTTGGGCTTTAGCACCAAAACGCACAATCTATCCTTCTACATCGACATAAATGGCAGACTCTAGAGATACATCAGCTGATGGCACAGAGGAATGTCTCGCTTTCTGTCACTCACCGTGTATCTCAGAGCAGCTCGCCCATTAAACTGACAGATCAATTTCATTGCTTCACAGCTTGAAGTCGGAGCGACTCAGTCTCCGGATGCCTCTGTGGACGCCAGATGGGGGTCGTCAGCACTGTGAACACACTCTTTTGGCTGTGCAGTGTGGCTCTTTAACCAGCTTTGGCCCAAAGCTTGACTGATGAGTCTCAACAGCAGCTTAAAGTTAACAGACAGGGACACAATATCATTACATGACAACATGAAACCTTTTTTTTCCTTTATTTTCAGCTGTTTCAACCAAACAGTGAGCATGCATTGAATAAATATGTGTTGTAATTTAGAAACAGACTTATGCTCCTGTCCAATCCATTTTAGCCCATAATTTGTTAATATAAAACAAGAAATTGGCCTATGCTTATGGTATTGTACGGGAATGGTTCTCTGAGACGCCAGTCGCCAGGCTAATGCCTGTTCCTAGCATAGGACCAATCTGTTATGTTCAATAATTACGCAGAGTTTTTTGTCATCCTGTTCTTGTAGCTCAGCCATTTGCTGCTCCACTTAGCTTGACAGTAACAGATGTGAAAATTGCATCTCCTATCAGAGTAAACAACAGCTGATAACACTGGAGAAGCACTGTTAGATATGGAAGAGGGATATTTGTTTCAAATTAGTTTATCCACAAGCCTCTCCATGCCTGCAAGCAGCCACCAACCTCAGCTGTGAACTGTGAGCGCACAATAGCATGAGCTCAGAAAGCTTACACGAGTGCTGTGTTTTTCATCACAAACCACTCTGTGCTTTTACTAGAATTGTAAAGACTGCACCTACACGTCTGTTATGTACTTCATGCTAAGCATCCATGTTATTACTGTAAAAATGATGTAACCCACACGAGGAGTGGACCGTATTTTTTCTAGCCATGGGATACAATAATGGAATGGATTTATGCTAACATATGCACCGTGAAAGCTTTTGCACACAGCAAGAAATCTTTATTTTAAACTCGGCTGCTGTTATCATTAGGTGCCCTTCAGGTGCACACAAAACCTGATGTGAAATCTTAAAATAGCATGCGTTCGCAAGACAAATCAACTGCTGTAACCTTCCATGCCTTCATCGAGGAACTCCTCAGAGGGTTGCAAGATGCAAAGAAGTGTTTTTGATGTCCTTTCCTGCTCAGATAAACATTGTATATAAATCAAGCTGGTGGAATGAAAGAGGGGCTGGCATCAAATGGCATGTGGAAATCACAAAGTAGATGCTATCTATATCATGGGAAAATGTATGTGTGGCATGAGATTCAAAGGGCAATCTTGCCAATGTTTCACATTTTCTGTGTAATTAAATTGTTACGATGTTCAGCTCTTGGGAATCAAACCAAGCCAGGATTGTTTACAGTGCTGGTGATTGGTACCAGATGTCTGGTACACTTCATTCATTCAAAAGCAGCATCACCAAGGGTGTGACTAAGTCCAGGCTGTCGGCCTACATTCCTGAATCTTATCAGGGTTTCAGAAAAACAAATTTGTGTTGAGTATGATACATAAAATATACAGGTCATATGTACATTTACATTTACATTTACAGCATTTAGCTGACGCTCTTATCCAGAGCGACGTACATCAGTGCTTAAGAAGTCCA
>JBBPCW010000106.1:17189433-17203996 GCA_037974425.1 Phenacogrammus interruptus
ACACACACACACACACACACACACACACACACACACACACACACACACACACACACACATATATATATATATATACGGCACAACAAAATGATCCTATTGGAGGAAGCTGTCTGCAAAGGTGTGATAGCTGCTGTTGACCTGCATGTCAGCACCCTGATGCACATACATTACCATGGAATAGACTCCCTTACCTCCCGTGGTCTTCAGGAGATCACACATAGCTCAGAAGAGAGTACACTCAATGGGGAATGTAGTTTTCGTCATGATGAGGTGTGTTGTAATCTGTCAGTGGTACAAGCTGGGGCTCAGCAGGGTTTGTGGGGATTGTGTACTTAAGACCTTAAGTGAAACTGTGTGTCTGTTCTCCCACCCCAACAGATCCCCCAGGTGAGCTATGCTTCAACAGCTCCAGAGCTGAGTGACAACACTCGCTACGACTTCTTCTCTCGGGTGGTTCCTCCTGATACCTACCAGGCCCAGGCCATGGTGGACATTGTGCGGCACTTGGGCTGGAACTACGTTTCCACTGTGGCTTCTGAGGGAAATTACGGAGAAAGTGGAGTGGACGCCTTCATTCAGAAGTCCCGCGAGGATGGTAAGAATCAGTGTAATTGAAGTAATTGCACTAATGTGTTTGCTCAGTCTATTTCACATGCCCCAAGCCCTGCTGCTAGAGATAACCTCTGCTATCTCCTAATTACACGCTTCTTCAATTAGATGCTCCCTTGATGAAGACAATCCATGTCAGAAAGAGAAGATTTCAAACATCGAGCATTGAGCTGTATATTGTTTTTGTGTTTTTTATACTACCTATAAGTCTTTCTCAGGAAATGGAGCTTGAAATGCTCTTCTGGGAGAGAGTGCTCTTGAAAGACTGTGCCTGTGTGAGGAATTCTGAGTGCTGTGATTGATTTGTTACTGTTGCACCCTTGCTAGCCTCCAAGGCCATGTGTCTCTCTTAGCACAAACTTCAAGTCAAGTTTGATTGACAAGTTGGAAGATGTTTGCACCCATTGGTCAAAGAAAGTGTAGATTTGACTTTATCTCCTGTCACAGACCTGTGACTAGAACTGCAGAGCCTACCTCTTGTTAAGCGTACTGTAGACATGCTTCCTCGGAGTGTAATTGGGCAGAGTGCATAAGCTTTTTACTGCAGAAGACTTCCTGCTGGAGATAAGAGCAAAACCACAATCTGGCCCAGAGGCAGTTTGGATATTTCAAGTAAGTCAAGATCTGAAATCCCACCAACAAATACAGCAGTACAGTATGGACTTCATGCCATTATAGGATTATGTAAACCATTAGAACAAGTTTACATTTTCCTGCAGCGAGGAAACATGTCAGAAAATACTAAAAAGAGCTTTGGCTCTGTTCGGATTTTTATTTATTAAATATTTCATTTTTAGTACTTGCATGACTAGATAAACCTTATAAGAAATGCTGCGTTAGGTTACATTTAATTACACTATGAATCACTGCATACATTTTGGTAGAATTTACAGCTTCTGGCAGTTTCCCACTGGAAAAATAAACCGGCTCCAGTTGAGGTTACAGGGCCAAATGCCCCTAAGTTCCCTCATATGGATCCTCTGAGCTCTTCAGGCGTTGTGGAAACAGAAGAACAGCTGTCTCCCTCACATGCACTGACCCAGGATCTGACCCCTCCATGGGGTAGTGCCTAATGTGTAGGGTGACCTGTGAAAGACCCTTCACTTCCCAGCCCTCTGTCACTTTATATCCTTCAGTTGATAGAAATTATTATGATGTACCGATTAAAGTCTCCATAACAGTAATAATTGGCTCTAAGAGATTCGGACCCTGATAGGTCACAGTGCCCTTGAATGCACCGAAATCGATGTTGCTTTATGATTACTGTAATACGACATGGTACTTTAAATTACAGTGATTTGTTGCCTTGGATAAAAGCATCTGCTCAGTGACATAAATGTAAGGAAGAAAAGGTAACACTCCGTTGAAACCCCTTACCATGAAGACATCTTAAAACGCTAAAGCACATGGTTACTAAATCTTGTTAGCCTGTATTCCAGCTACACTCAAACAATAAAGGGGCCTAACATAGTTATTTGAAGCACTGCCATAGAAGAACCGCTTTTGGTTCCCTAGGGAACTCTTCAGTAGATGGTTTCTCTATCTGCTGCATCGGCAGCATGTGGATAATTACATGGACAATAATTTTAGGTTGCTGGAGGATGTCTTTAAAGAGCCACCAACTGAAAGGTTCTTTGGGGACTCAAAAGTGGTTCTTCTTTGACATCACTCTAAAGAACCTTCTGGTACATATACTTTTAAGAGTGTATGCAGTGCCTGGTGTCTTTAAAGAATATCACATAATTCTTGTCTGTTTGGAACTCAGTAAAGTCTCTTTGGAACATTCGAAAATAGACTGCACACATTACTGTGAGTGATAGAAGTTGTGTTGTGTTAGATGAATACATTAATGCAGTTGTTAGTCAAATAATAAGATAACTGTCTCTAGTCATTGTACTCCTCTGCTGAGTGTGTGAGCACAAGGAGCAAATTTGATTTCGTATCAAATTACATTCTCCAATGAGAAACACAATCAATTTGGAGCACAGGAAATATTTAAAACCCATGAAATGAAACTACAATTTATGAAGAGCTGAATTAATAAGAACCTCTTTTCGCAGCAAATGTACTGTGGGTCCTTACAGCCCCTGAAAACAAGAATGAGCAAAAGCAAACAGACAGGCTCATATCCCAAAGGCTGTATTTACTTTCTTTAAGCCAGTGCACAATTCAAATAAAGCTCACATTATGATTTACCCAGGCTGAATATTATCCACGGATATTTCATTGGGTGTTGAATGAGAACAACCTCCATAACACTTCAGGGCACAGAACAATAGCTCTATCATCTTGTGTTATATTACCCTGATATTTTTGGTAAGAAGCACACATTTCTTGCAGTACTTGTCTTTTAAAGCAGTGGTCCCCAACCTTTATTTCGTCAGAGACCGGTTTAATATCAGAACTACTTTCACGGCCCGGCCTTTAAGGAGTGGCAGATAAAGATACGTATACGTATTTAATACAAATAAAAGATACGCATAAAAATGGGGATTTTTTTTAAAATATAAAAATGGGGTATGTTTAAAATACAATAATAAACGTAAATCCAGTGTGTACTCGCAGCTTTATTAACAGCATTTTCATAACAATGAACCAACAACACAACACGATAACATCCATGTTTTGTTTTTTTTCCTCGTGGTCCGGTACCACATGACCCACTAACCGGTACCGGTCCGCGGCCCGGGGTTTGGGGACCACTGCTTTAAAGGGTTCACTTTTTTTTCTTACAATACACACTGTGGTCTTTCTGCACCAAAAACAGCCATAATTTGTTTTTACTTGGCCATTATTCATGACTTACTCTCACCATAGAAATAAGCTTGCAGCTCCTGCCAATGGGATGAGGATATTAACTACCTCTGTTCTCATTGGCCTGTATTATATATTATGATTCAACCATTTTTAAAAGTACTCCTTACAGAAGTGTGGAACTAAACTGCTGTACATACATAAGCAGCAATATACAAGTGCATACTTTTTGTGACCAAATTAAACCTTTTTTGCTTTCCACATGCCATTAATAAAACAGTATGAAATAATATTTATGTATTACAGCAAGCTATTTTGTTTAAAAATATTCAGGAAAACTTTTCCCCAATTTTTTGGTTATACAATCCCTTTTAGGTCCCATATGTAGCAATGTGTTTTCTGCAGTGTTGAAAAAGACACATTGAGGAATGTAATTATTTCCCAAAACACCAGATTTAACTTGTGTCCGGGGGACAAATAGTGGCAGAAGACTCATTCTAAGCAACTCTTTTCCATTCTGTAGCTGTGGTCATGTCCAGACTGGTCCCACAGCTGTGCTGGGGGGATGAGGATGAACAGCGTGAGACTTGAGGGCCGTGATATGAATAACCATGAGTTTCACTGCAGCACTCTGCTCGCTCCTAATAGCCTTCCCTCAAGCCACAGGGGTGTTTGCACATCTGCCCTGGAAGCTGAGAGAGAGAGAGAGAGAGAGAGGAGGAGAGAAAGAGTGAGAGTGAGAAAGAGAGAGTCAACCGCTTTAGGTCTGGGAGGATTTGGACCTGCTTGTTCGTGAAGCCTGTCCTTCGGAGCTCTGTTGACATGGATTTTAACATGGTCAGCAGTGCTCCTCAATGGATGTGCAATATGATGCCTGGCACTAATATTCTATGACAGCCCTGCACCCGTACCCCCACACAGGGCTCCTCTAAAATCATGTCAGCATGATGTCTGCTAGCATATTTTTATTTTGCCTCGCTGACTCAGCCCTTAACGTGCTCAATAACTTCATGTAGAATTGGGCAAATTAAAGTAGCATTGTGGGCACTGGGGGTTGATTAAAGACTGAGTCTCAATAATTCATTAAAAACACCCAATGAATAATAGAGAAAGAGGCAACGCTCGAAAGGACATGCTAAAGAAGATATGCGTTCCTGAAAGTAGCTTGCCAGTGCATGACAGTGACAGTGGAGCATTTCTATTCACACAAGAGCTTGATCTACTAAATATTGTATGGCTAACGGAATACACCAGAAGTACATGTCCTCTCTCTTAGCTAGTAGATATTGAGGAAACCTCTGATTTCTTTTGGTCTGCTGATGTGAAACTGAACGAGGGAGAGACAGAGAGTTGTCTGATCTTCTTTGATCATTCGAAATCTTCTTTTTCAAAAATTTACACTCTTACAAAAAATAAGCTTTCTAAATGGTTCTTGGTCGAAGTGTCCTAGGAAGTGTGAAATGGTGGGCAATGTTCTGCCTGTACCGATTTTTCTCCCAGAGTAGACAAAAGGGCAGGCTATACAAAAACACAACGTTCTCCTTTTGTTGATAGTGAATTGGCAGTGACTTGTCAGTGGTTCCGGATAAATCATTGGTTTTGAATAATGCTGTAAGTTAGAGTGTGAAACTAAAAATTTAATGTGAACACTGAAATAATACAGTAACGAGACAATCTTACAGTCAGACAGTCATACCACACAAGAAAACCTATAGGGCAACAGGGTTTACTACAGGGTCCAACATTTCTCTTGTGTTAAACGATAAAGTGACACATTTCAGAAATTGAAATGTTTCTGATATTTTCATTGATTCTTGGTTGTTATCACATGAAATAGTTTTAGGCTTAAAAACTAATTTTAGTGTAGACAAACCCAAACAGATTTCCCTCACGTTCCTGAAATAAGACATTCATTTAGAATGTAAACAGAGCTAAGGTTTCTAAAGCTATAATTCCCTGTATAATCCATATAGTCCATGGAAATAAAGCCACAAAAACAACAAATATTCCTATTCATGCCAAAGCCGTAAGGAATGCTTCAGCTTGGGGAGGTTTTTGAATGAGGCACAGTGGTTATTTACACATTTTAGTTTCAAAAGTACAGTGACAAATAACAGTTTGTAAGGTAAGTGATTAATTGTAATGAGAGCTTGGGATACGGTTGTGTAAAACTGATTTACGACTAGTTTGGGTGCATAAAACACATGGGAATGAGAAGTAAAAACGGATATGGGCTGTTCTCCGGGAAAAAACAACTAACTTGTATTTTTTCAGCTTGTTCTACTTACTGTTCATGTGTAAATCTCTCCAACTAGGGGGCTTCCTCCAGGTTACGCCTTTAACTATAACATAATCGACTCTATTAAAGGAAAAGGGAGCTGTCTCCTTCCTACTTCACTGCTAAATCATGTTTTATCTACAAGGGGCTTGATAATTGTAGGCAAGAATCCTCTGAACATCTTATGAGAAATTGTAAAATTACAAATTTAAGGCTGAATGCTCCTTGAACAGATGGCTGTGTAATGTCTATAAACTGTGTCAACATCTGTTATTTGTGTTGTATATGAAATATAAAGGATAGAAATCACATATGGTGTGAACATGGCTATCAAAGAGCCTTTCCTAAAGCTCCTAGCAAGATGTTGTCTGAAATGATTAAACACGATTACAGTGTTTCAACTGTTTGAGTTGCTATTGGTTTGGTTAATATTGGAAGTTTGAACAGATCCAATGCCATCTTGTTTCTTGCATTTACAGCCAATAATGTAGTCTGAGCTTTGCTTTGTTCCTAAACTGTATTATATTAATTGCATTCTGTTAACAAAGAGCAATAAAGCAGACATAGTTCTGTTGTAGTACAAACTTAGTTCCTTAATACACTTTTCTTCTTTACCCTGTTGACTGTCCTTGAATCGCGACCATATTCAATATTTTCAGGGTTGCAGTAATGGGACAAATTTATAATGCGGCTGCTGCTGAGGGACCTTGAAGAGTCGATTTTTTGAAACAGCGGAATAGATTTGATGACTTTTGAGAGGTGACTGCCACCGATGTGCATCACAGAGGGAGACTCTTGGCCAGTAGCTTTGTGGAGCCTACGTGGGCCACCACTGACTGATGAGTAATCTTAAAACCCAGCATGCCTCAATTATACAGCAAACAGACCACGTTGCATTCAGCAGACATACTACTGGAATTTTTGATAAACAAGATTTGCCAGCCATAATTGATTCCACACAGAGATCCTAATCGAAACCTTAGAGGCCCTGTTATATCTAATTAGGTCTGGGGTTACTCATCTGTAGGCGGTAAGAGTGGGCAATGGTAATTCGGCCCTTACAGTGCTAAAGCCTCATGCATTGTAAATGTCCGCACAATTGTTCATACTTGATGAGAATTGATAAACAGGCCATATGTAATACAGTATGCAATGTATGCTCTGCCCCGATCTGTGTAGTGTGGAAACCTGACTTTTAATCGAAAGAAAATTTCTGATAAAACACAGCAGTGTTTACTGATAATTCATTCTGTATTCAGTTTCAACACGAATTTCTAGACTGCAGCAAAAGACTGACGCATATAAATGTTTGAATGCCAGGCTGAGTTGACTCTAGTTGACTTTTTATGAAGTGCTTGTGTTCCTCCTGATGTTGGAGTCAGCTGTAGGTCTTGAAAAAGTAGCACTGTTTGTCTTTCTCCCCGGCTGACTTCACTAAACCCACACTGAGCCCCAAAAAGTCCAGCTCTGAGCCAATGCTTCGGCAAAGACAACAAACAAGCATTTTTCTGCTTCGAAAATGTCTGGAATAATACATCTCCTTCCTTGCCTCAAGTGAAAGTCACTCTTTAAGTGCAGCCCTGAAACTTTCAAATCGAAATTCATCTGAGAGCATTGACTCTTTAAGTGTTATTGAGAATGTTTTGCTGAATCCTTTGAAGTCATGGATGCTTTGTGAGTTTCTTCACTTTGACTTTTCTCACAGTGTGCCTAGCAAGGATAATTGACTCTGGCACAAATCTGAGGATAAGGTTTTGACATTGTGTCACGTTGACTCAGGGCTTGCCATTTTTGCTGCTTAAAAAAAAAAGAAAAAAAAATCTCTAAAAAAGGGCAGCAGCAGACATTTGAAGAAGCTGCTGTTTGTCAGTGTGATGTTTTTTTCTTTGTTTCCTCATGATTGTTCCTTTACATAACCACGTTTGAATTTATTTATTTATTTTAGCATTTACTTCTTGCCATTCTTCTTCAAATTATGTAAGTTCCTTTTGTCATAGATTTCTCTATCAAGTCACAACAAAGACTCTACAAAACAACAACACAGAACACGAGCACATTTAAAGTACGAGCAGATAAACTAAATGTCATTTTCTTGATATCTGGTCTTTGCAATTCAGTGGGAATGTAAAATTGGTTCTAAGTCAGTCATAAAGCTGTGATCAGTGTCATTTCAAAGGGTACATTCACACAAGGTAGTTGTGACCTGACAAACCATTTTTTGCAGAAGCAATCTTGGCAAATCACACAGGCAGTTTCTAGCCATACAGGAACAGACTCGTCAGAAGACATATATCATAGAAAATCAAACCTGATGAAACGGGACCGTTGGTATAGTATACAAACAGTGCTTCATTTTCAAAATGTATCACTCTCTAATCCATACAGTCCATACTTGGAAACCACACTTCAAAAACAATTCATTTTCAAATACATGGTTTTTATGATGTCACAAAACAATACTGCCCACTCATGAGGCACAGTGTTTATTTACACTGTTTCATCTTAAAGGCACAGCAGCAAAAAAGCAGCAAAAGTTTAATTCTAAACAGAGCTTGTCAAATGGTTATATGAAATAAAGTTACCACTGATTTCAATGTGAATAGAAATAAAGAATAGAGTCCAAATAGAGTTGCGAGTCCGGAGTCGTTAGTAGACCATGGAAAGTGGTTTCAGTAAAAGTAAAACCTGACTAAAATTCTGGCAGCTTCAACATGGCTTTGGAAAATGTGCCTTTTAATTCTGGTGAACCTTTGTCTGACAGAGTTAAACATTACATGCAAGGAATAAAGTGTTTCCTTAAATGAGACAAAACATTTTGCCTGTTGTTCCAAAAGCACTTATAGTGAGGAGAACTGTCACTCAGTTATTTTCTTCATGTTGCTTGGGTGCTTGAGTGCACTTCAGAACCAGTTCAAAATGAATAGGTTTAGATGGTACTTTGCTTTAAAATTGGCTGTAAATGATTTATAGTTTTTAAATAAAACATGTATTTGTGTTCTCAAGACCGAACAGTATACAGTATTTCCTGCTGCCATGTTTTAAAATGCTGTTTTAAACGCTGTTCAAGTCATAAGACTATATGACAATGGAAATGTGCTAATACATGTTCATTTATGTTTCAAATGTAGTATTTTCGTCTTCTTTCCAAAACTAAAAAAAGTCCAACTAATTCCGTAGGAAGTGATCTACCACAATTAGTTCCCTTCATCAGACTGAAGGTTCTTCTGTTTTCAACTGCAGCAGTAACTTGTTTAAAGATGCTTATTTTATCTCACTATATAACATTAGAATAAATACATATAAACATTAAAACATGATTAGAAGAAGCTCAGACGTTTGTCTCATGTCATTTTGGTGAACTTTGTGTGATATCTTCATAGAAGCACTGTGATTTAACTTGAGGAAAGATTGATTAGATAAATTAAGTGTTGTAAGGGAATAGTAAATTATATTCTTTTTCTTGAAACACATTGAATCACAGTGTATTGTTATTTTTTTGTGTGTGTTTATTGTAAAGTTTTTGAACAAACAAATGCTTGCTGACCACATCTATGGTTTTCTATAATATTCTCAAACGCTTGAGCCTTTTCAGGAGCCTAAGTTCAGGAGCCTAAGTTCAGGAGCCTAATGACCCTTTCCAACGTCAAGCATCGGCTAGAGGGGAATGAAACCCCCAGCACTGGGCTGTGAAATACTGGAATTCCATCCAGTACCTTTGGGAGGAATTGTAGTTGCATTTGTGAACTATACATTTAAATCATATATAATATTTATGTTCTGCTCTAACAGTGTTGCCCAAGGAAAAGTGACTTAGAATCTCATTGTGGAACATGTGATCTGCACTTACGCTTGGATAAACAAACCAACAGATGTGGACACAAGACACTCAGTATTTATGCTCACTACATTATATATTTGTTTACTGGATTACTGAAAATTACAGTGCTGACATCTGTTTCAATACTGTTTCAAATGAATGTATCATATTTAATGTAAATGTCTGAGAAAAAAAAATAGTAAATAGTATCTGTCTTCAGGAAGGAAGAAAGATAGAGAGAATCTTGAATTAAGTTATTTATTATTTACCTTCATTAAGACATTCTTAATGAAGGTAAGATCAGTAGTAAAATGTAGTACTTGACATTTTCTTCTCTTGTCTTTTACAAAACCTCCAACCTGCCATTAAGTGAGTAAGCACATATGCTGGCAAACAGGCCGTAATCTTGGGTCAGTTTTGGGGCTCGGCCAGTGGCCGGTAGGGGCTACTGTTTGGTTTAGTTTTTGGGGCTTTTATTTTGAATTTTTGTGCACGTTTGTCTCATGTTTCTTGGTTTCAGGTGTCCTGTATTCAGTTTAAGTGATTGTGTTCTGTCATTGGTTTCTGTCTGAGTCATTCTGTGTATTTAAGTTCTGTTCGTGTGGACCGTGGTTATCGGTCCATCACCCTATCACCCTTACCACCCCTTTTCATGTTCTGTTCGAATAAAAATAAAGAAAGCAAAGATGCAAACCTGCCTCTGTTGTGACTGGGGAAAAAGCACGGCAGCAGGGTAACGACCGCAACCGTGACAGTCAGCTTCTCGGTGCACTTCTAAACCCCAACCCTCTGATTGCAGGTGCAACTCCCTAATCACCAGCTGCCAGCTAAAGAACATGGTCAGATATTGTAAGCTTTTGCATTTTAAAGCCTTAGGCACAAGTAAGGTACATTACAACAGGTTTTGTGAAATCACCAAAGTAGTCAGTGATATGCTCAGAATATAGTGTGTCTATATAGTCATCACAGTATCTGGCCATTCGAATTTAAATGTCTGCCCAACAAACTTTATTTTTTTTTGCAAATCAAAGGCAAGCAAGCGGAATAAGTTAATACATACTAACAATAGGACTGTGTTAATATTATCCCGGCAGCGGCCGAACATTTGCATCAGTCCTGTGTACTTTTTCACAGCAGGCCCATTGCCATTGTGCAAGGCCTCACTTCTGTCTCACATTTTAGTGGTAAAAATAGTGGAAGATTAGGAATCTGTTTAAATAAAACCATCCAACTGGATTTAGCTGTTCTTATCAAGACTAAATCTATCCTATTCCATCTGTCTCGTATACTTATAACACTGCAGCATGTTGCAACATACAATGGGGAAAGGATACAGAACATCCCTTCTGTTGATGCAATTTTGCGCACTATACAGAAAAATGCACTGACGCTGGAAATTTATTTAGTAACACATATATTAGATTGCAGTTTAGCTGAGTTTTTTTGACTAAAATAGGCTGAGGCATGATGAGTCATAGCTGGACTTTCTCTACAGTTTGTAAATGTTCCATTCACTCATTTACCTGTGAAAAAAGATTTCTAAACTAGAGTTCATCAGTCATCCAAATTGCCCTCTGGTACAGCAGCACATATGCACAGCCCTGCCTATGTCTATAAGGATCCTGCTGCTTGTGTCCCATATGGTGCTTTTGAGAGTCTTTCTTCTAATTAACACCTCTGACAATGAGCAGTGATCTTCTCTCAACAAGGACAGGTCAAAGCCTTGAAAAATGCTCTCTTTTTAGCAGGGGGACAAATGAACTGTCTGAAAGTTGGCATGAGGTGCACCGAGCTGGAGGCAGGAAGAAGCCATGAAACTCACCCAAGATTATGGCCTGTTTGCCAGCATATGTGCTTACTCACTTAATGGCAGATTGAAGGTTTTGTAAGAAGAAAATATTAATTACTGCATTTTAACTGTCTTTACCTTTATTAAGAATGTCTTTATAATAAAGTGACCATTTGACATATGTTAACACACCACAGCACACAGTGTGAACAGAACTAAATCCTTTCTCTGCATTAAACCCATTCACCCAAGGGAAACAGCGGGTAGCCAGGAACAAAGCGCCCAGGGAGCAGAGTGGGGGCACAATACCTTGCTCAAGGATGCCTCAGTGGTGCCACTAGCAGTCCTGGGGTTCTAAACCCCAACCCTCTGATTGCAGGTGCAACTCCCTAATCACTAGGCCACCAGCTGCCAGTTAAAGAACACGGTCAGATATTGTAAACGTTTACATTTTAAAGCTTTAGGCACAAGTAAGGTACATTACATCCAAACAGGCATGTTACATATCATACGAAAGTCATATACAGTATAAGCTTTTTCTTGAACAGCTAAAGCATTTTGGAATTGAGTTGTCTTCTCACGCCTCTTAAAACCGGGCACAAATTACCAGTTGTGCCTGAAAGACTTCTTGTTGAGATACGTCTTTAAACAACGAGTGGGTGGTCCAATTACTGTTTACGAGAATAGCTACAGCATTATTAAACTGAACATTAATTTCCAGCACATTGCAAGTACATATTGTAATCACAGCGAGTCTCATTTTGTGCTGTGTCTCTTAATGTAAGAACATCTGGGCCTGGAGAGTTGCATATTGAATACGTAGACATGACAGTGACAGGTTGCTTAGGAATAAGCTTTTAAATTCTGTTAGCTACAATGCAGTATAAACAAACACACTGACATACCTGATGACAAAACACGCATAGAAAGAGTTACAATTAAAAAGCCCAGTGGAGCAATGCATTAGTAAATTGAGGTTTCTGGGCAAAGCAATTAAGTTCTGATAGAGCATGAGATCTCTGGAGAGACTAGATTGTTCCTTCAGGCCTTTATTGCACCAGCCACATACACAGGACAGGCACCATCCTCAATACCTTAACACTCAATGAATTTCTAGGTTACCATGTATAATCAACTGAAAGCAGCATGCAGAGCACTGTGGAGAATAAGGAACTGGGGAAAACGAAAACCCACTGAAAGCTCAAGAGGACGAATAAGAACTAAACCTTCTTCCTTTTCATCTCTCTTTGTTCTTTTACATGGCTGCTTTTATGAGATGACTGCACTGCTCACTTATTTTTGGATATCCTTATCCCTGTTTAAGTAGAGGAAAAACTGCTGGCTGTAACAAAAGTATGACAGAGCTGAAAGTTAGAGATGACTTGAGCACAAGAGTATCAGTTCAAAGAATCGGACACTTGAAGTCTGCTTCAGAATTAATAAAGATTACAATAAAGATAAAGACTGAAGAGTGAGGATGATAAATGTCATTGCCTTTCCTAATATAAATCTGCCTCAAAAGGTACAATGGGACAATGTCATAGTTTACTGATTGTCCCTAATGAAGCAGTTTTCAAACATCATTCAGTCCGGGGCCATTTCCAGTGTAGACCTCCACACTCCAGCTTTTTAAATGTTCGACACACTAGACAATAATGTGCTGTTTAAATGATCATCTATGGTGTTTATCTAGAATAAGCAGATGACCTGATAAGTTAAGGGAAATCAATATGATGATATTTTATTATTATAGAGATAAACTTTGTCCCCATATTCTTTAATCTTGACTGTAATTTCTGAACATTAGTCAGTGCCATTACAAAGTTAGTTTTGTTTAAATATATTTAGTGTAGTCCATAAAATTTTGAATTAATACTATTAAATTCTGGGGGAAAAACAGTGAGTACCTATCAAATCTCACAAGAAGAAAATATATTGTGATTATAAACTATAAAGTTGATATTATATTTGTGTCATAGTCATGAGTGTTGTCATATTACATATGATATTGTCTTATGTCAAAGTTTATAGATTTGGTGGGAAAACTTTGTTGGGAGCGATATTTTATTTTTGTTTTAATGCAGCTTATGTCCCTGGACTTTAATTTAAGGGCCATGGCCCTAAACTCTTTTTAGGTTCCCTAAATAAGCATTTTTTTGTAGTGTGTCGGAGTGCGATTTTTTAAAGTTTTAAGAACCTCCACATTGTATTAATATTCTGGATTCAATTAAAAGCCCATGTTTTGATGTGAGGTTTCAGGAAAGGCTTTTAATTTCTGTAGAAGCTCTGCGGTGTTCTGCACTAATCAAAGGACCTTCTTCAATCCTCACGTCCAAGTCATTAAATGCTCAGGAACCAGTATTTTCAAGGATGTTTAAATGTTTTCTTATAGACACAACTAAACATCTCCTCTTATCTTTTGCAGGGGGTGTGTGTATTTCCCAGTCGGTTAAAATTCCACGCGAGCCCAAACCTGGAGAGTTTGACAAGATCATTCACCGGCTGGGAGAAAACCCGAATGCCAGGGGGGTCATTATTTTCGCGAATGAGGATGATATAAGGTGCGTCTGAACTAGACAGTCTTTTTTATTTGCTTATTCACCGTGTCTTTGACGTTTTGTGGAAAAAGATTTATCTGTGTTTCAATCATTTACTGAACATTAGTGTCTTTATTGCGCAATCACCTTACACTCATGACGAAGCACAGAAGAAAAAGCCAATTTCCATTTATCTGAATTACACTAGTCCTTGTCTAATTTTCCACATGGGAATGTTTAAAACCCTTGAGTTCTGAGTGCTGCACCTGGAGCTCCTAATCAGACCCATTACGACCCAGATGTTCGAACAGAACGGGACTAAACGGTTTCACTTGCATTAGAACTACTGGCCTGCCATTAAGAATGAATCGTTTTTATTTGAAAGGCAGTCATGTTTAATTTATTACTATATGCTGAGTACAGGTTATTTTAAGATAAAAAGCATGGCATTTTAAGCATTTTATTGACATGTCATACTCTGGGTTTTTATTTAATTAATTTGTTTTATTTATTCTTTTTTTTTTTTTTTACCTTAGGTGACAACATTTCGCAGACATTGCTGCCATTGTTTTTCTGTAAGATGAGCATGCGTCTCATGCTGGTGCTTTTTCATTCAGATTGGCTTTGACTAAATTTGGCATCAGAGGCCTTTTGCATGACAGGGCATGCTCACACAGTTTATTGACCATTAACCATAATCAATACAGAACAGTCAGTAATATGTCGATTAGCAATTACAGTAAATAGAGTTTTACCAAAGTACTAGAGAACACAGAGGG
>JBBPCW010000106.1:17216021-17230738 GCA_037974425.1 Phenacogrammus interruptus
ATTGCATTAAAAATATTAACGCGTTATTTTTTTCTGTGATTAATTAATCTAATTAACGCGTTAACTTCCCAGCCCTAGTCTTCAGAAATCAGTCATAAATTACTGATGTCCATGTCCATTGCACTGAAAAAAACATCAACAAAGAATAGACCATTATTCGTTATACTTGATTTGACTTATTTTCCTTTTTTGTTTTCCTTTTCTTACACAAGCCAGCAGGCTGTGCTATCAGCATTCATGTCACTTTTTTACACCACCCCCACCCCCCAAAAAAAAAACCTTTTAGGTTCTCAAATATATATATCCAAGTAAAACTAGCGTGAGTAAGAAGCAAGGTATGTGTGTATAGGTGTGTTCCTGTATATGTCAGAGAGGTTGACTTTAACATGGCATAACCTTGTTACTGTGTGAGGTATCTTAAAAATTCAACGTGTTTGTGAGGGATCATTTTTTAAAATGAAAAAATCAAAATTGCATCATGTGAAGGGTTTCTGCAGGTCACCCACATTTCATGACCGCTTGTTCCTTTATTTTCAATAGACCAAAGTTGTGGACAACAGCTGTCCACCACTTTACCACCAGTGGTAAAGTTAGCCATCTTTCCAGTTGTCATAACCTTTGTTTGCTTCATGTGGAGCTGAATTCCCATCAGGCCTTCTAGTCTAGTCCTTCTCTCATGCTATTCACAGCATACAGGTTGAACAAGCAGGGTGATACTACACAACTCTCTCTAACTCTTTCACAAGAGGAAAAACGATGCGGGATAATGAGCCCTTTTTAAATAAAGGGACTATTCTCAGCCTTTACAAAGCCACTTGAATAATTGGAGTGAGCGACATCAAACTCAAAGTCAGCTAAGTGTCAGTTATAGCACAGGATGGCATTGTCACGGCTGGTCCCAGGCTTTATGCTGAAGACTGCACCGTGCAATTGAGATCTGCCACCATGACATCTGATGGCCCATCTCCCAGTTTAATTCGGCAGGGTCATAATTGAAACTGCTCCTTTGCAATTAAGATCTTATGAAAAAAAAGGAAAAAACACACATGCCAAGCAACTCCAGCTCTAATGAATATACAGCTGTCTGGCATGATTATATGAGCACAGAAAGATAATTAATCTTGCTTGCTCTCTTGCTGTCTATTATTCCACCCTCATGTGTTAGTAGACCACTTCCATTTATCAGTCTCGGCTTGAAGAACACGATACAGGGCTAAGATAATACGGATGGAAAGGCATTAAGACATTCCGTCACATGCCATAAAGGGTTGCCTAGCTTTCATGCTATTAAATGAAGGTAGACTTAAACTCTCCTGTGAGTGTGCCACTAGAATTACAATGTACACTTTAAAAAATGTTCATGCTATCCAAACATTAATTTCAGAGGCACTATGAATATTTTATTTAATACAATTCACTACAATTCTGTTAGTGTGTCATTTTCTATTATCACTAAAGACATAATTGTAGCAATTTACATGAGAATGCCGTATTTAAAAAAATATTGTTAGCTTTATTTTGCACAAATGACACTGCGTATCTCGTGCAATTAGATTGCATTAGCCTGTCCAAACACTTTGTGCCATTTTTTAGCTAACACCAAGGAGAGAAACAAAGAGAAAAGAAAAGGAAAGTAAAAGAATTCACAAAGAATTCTCGCCCTTTGAGCTTAATGTGAGCTCAGACATTATTTTAATTACTCCACGTTTTTTTCCCTTGCTGTCTTTGTTAGAATAAGTTGTATTTGAACATCATGACAAAACGACCACACGAAGCTGAAAATGTGCTGGTTAAAGAATTTTGACAGATGTGACAGAATTTTGACAGATGTTACATTTCTTTTTCCTTTTTTGTTCTCCAGATCAGGAGAGGATTGGGAAGGATTCGTCGTATGAGCAGGAGGGCAAGGTGATGTTTGTTATCGACGCTGTTTATGCCATGGCCCATGCACTTCATAGCATGCACAGAGACCTGTGTCCTGGCAAGGTGGGGCTTTGCCCCAAAATGGACCCCATCGATGGAACCCTTCTGCTAAAGTACATCCGCGATGTCAAGATCACAGGTGTAGTATGACTCAGGCTTACATGAGAAAATACTGTAAAACATGTACACTGGAAAACTGAGATCACCTCATTCAAACGCCTGCTTCATTTATACATATATTTTTATATACTTTATTGATCACAGAAATTTTTTAGTCCTCCGATTTTAAGATGTTCACCCAAATGAGGCAGTGGGCTGCTGACAGTGTGCGCCTGGAGCAGTATGTGGTCGTGGTATCTTGCCCAAGTGTACCTCAGTGGTGCCATTGGCAGTCCTGGGATTAAACTCCTTAACCACCAGACCAACAGCTTCGCTAAATATATAAAACCTATCATATATTATTAGAGCCATCTAAAGATTTAAAGAATCATTCTTGATTAATCACTTAATTTTGTGCTATTAATCAAAAAGATGATTGGAGATTTAAGAAACAGTGTATTTAGTTGATATTGCAGTGCTCTTCATAATGTTTGGGACAAAGACACACATTTCTAGATTTGCCCCTCTTCTACACATTTTAAAATTTCAAATCAGACTTGATTAAAGTGCACATTCCGGGCTATAATTTAAGACAATTAGCATATATTTCAGTTTCAACATGTTGAAATTACATGTCCAGAACACAGTCCCTTCCCCCATAATTCCAGAGAATCATCACGTTTGGGGCGAAGTCGGTATATTAAAGCACTTATGTCTTTGTTGCCTGCAGTGAAAGCCTGAAGTCAGTGATTCATAGACATGTCGAGTGTCTTCTCTGGTGATGCTTTTGTGAACCCTCTGTTTCTTCATAGCATATATGCTGAACATTTTCGGGCTACGGGCTTTTCCAGTTTTAGCAGTACGTTTGGGATCATTACCTTGCTGTAGGGTGAAGCGCCATCCAGTAGGTTAAAGGCATTTACTCAAACTGCTTTTTATTCATTTTAGAATCCATTGTGCAGCTGCCATCAGCTGTTACATCATCATTGAGGACATGTGTCCTAGTGCCTGTGGTCATAACACCCCGCCCTCATGGTTCACAGATAAAGTAGTATGCTATGAACCTTTGGCATTTCCTTTTTGTCTCCACACTTTGCTGCTTCCATCATTCTAATACAGATTAATCTTGGTCATATCTGTCCAAAACCTCTTTCTAGATTTCTGCAGGCTCTGTTAGGTACTTTGCAAACTGTAATACGGCCAAAGAGTTTTTGTGGATAATTAGTAGTTAATCTTTTTAGATAATTAATTAGATAATTAATCTTTTAAAAAAGTTAAACATTGAATCATGGTGAACAGTGTGAAGTTTGACATCTGCATTTAACCTTTTTACCTTGTGAAACAGTGGGCAGTCATTTGGGAACAGTATCCTATTCAAAGGTACCTCAGTGGTGCCACAGGCAGTCTTGGGATTTGAACCCACAGCCTTCACAGGGACAACTCCCTAACCACCAGGCCACCAGTTGCAGTGTAGCATCTGTGTTTCTGTTCACAGTAGATAGTAGTCTATGACAAATACACAACTGCTTCCTAAAATGATTTTTTTTTACCATAGTGGGGTTACTTCTGCCATCAGCAGTGGAAGCCTTCCCTGGCCTACCAAAGGATGCATTTACTGACCATTCTTTCTACTTAGTGATATTCCAGACCGTTAAGTTCTCTATGTCTGTAAAGTCTTTTATTCTTCTTTTTCAGTCGTATAATGGCCTCTTTGACTTTCATTGACAGAGCAAATGTTTAACAATCGCCACTAAACCAAGCCTAAGTGTCTGCATTAATTAAGCAAAAAGAAAAGGTGTGTCTTTGTCCCATCATGGGGAGTAACATCAGCCATTATACATGTTCCAAAAGTTTGACTTTCATGGACCAAATGTACATTTTCAAGGAATATTTCAGATTTATGAGATAAACAAAGGAAACATTTGAATAAAGCAAATTTAAGGCATTATTTTCTTGTGGTTACAAGCAATTCAACTGATTTTGTTAATGTAATTCTTTTGGTCAAACAAATCGAAGTAAAACAACAGTTTTTATTTATATCAGTTCAATTTCTGCAAACACTTCACATCAGTCTTTTTTATTTTTTTACAGTGCGTGTTGGATTAGGCATGTGAGTTCTGTGTTTGGTAAAGAAATTAAAACACTTTACACACATGCACTTGCAAGACTTTTGAGAAGACGCCTCCCAAACCCTTGTTTTTCGCCCACCAGCTCTGACTGTAAATTGTCAACTGAAGGCTGAAGGAACAAATAAAGGGTATTACGAAGATTAGCTTCAGCAATGGATTTGAACTGTGTGAAGCTACGAAATCCCCCAAGGACAACAGACTGCATCCCCATAAAGCATTTGACGTGAGCTTAGCATACTTGTTTTACTTAAGGCAATTACAACACACTTTGTCTTCTTCATCCTGACTTATCAATGGCAGCGAAAAAGAAGCAGCACTTTAACAGTGTCTGCTCAAAAGATAGTAGCATGACCCGTGTAATATAAATGCTTCAAAGGACGGGACCTACCCATATTTTATTTAGATAAGACCTATTTGTGGCACTGTTTTGTGACAGCGATATCGGATCATGGCCTGTAATATCAGTTTTTGGCTGCACGGAGTCGTGAGATGTTGTACGACTCCACCAGGCTTTTTCATTACTAACAGTGACATTACACTGCCATCTATACCAAATGACCACCGGTTACTCCTAATCTTATACTCTTGCATCAGCAGACATCAGAATGAACCCAGTCACATGACCTGCACCCGGATACTCTGCACATGCACACTGGTGTTCCTGGCAGAAAACAAGTTTACCTTGTTCTACATCCTACATTTAATTTTTAATTATTAATTAAGAACCACATATCTCTTGGGAGAGAGAGAGAGAGAGAGAGAGAGAGAGAGAGAGAGAGAGAGAGAGAGAGAGAGAGAGAGAGAGAGAGAGAGAAGTAAGGAAGAGAGACAATTAAAGGAAGAAGAAGAGACAAACAATGGGAAATAGAGGTGAAAATAGTGAGAGAAAGAAATGATGAAAAATAAAAAAAACAGACAGAGAGTTAAAGAAAGAGGCATTAAAGAGAGAGAGAGAGAGAGAGGGACATAGACAGAGAGGGTGATAGACAGACAGAAAGAAAGTGGTAAAGGGAAAAAGTGTGGGGAGAGAATATGAGAGAACAACAGAAACAGTAGCAGCAATATGAAACACATTTACCAACAAAAAAGTGCCACAGTTCACAGTTCATACCCAATACCTTCTCTTGCCTTCTCCGCTAGCTGCAAAGTTCTTTCTACCAAAAGCAATTTTCAAACAATCACTCGACTTTTCTCCTAAGCTCCTTTTAGATCTCAGCGGAGCACACAAGCACCTGCAGCTCCAGGTCTGATGAGAATTGACACGGGCTTCTGTTCTACAGCAATGGGTAATCCATGCTTTTCTGAGGCAGGTTCCAGTCATCCATACATCCCCCTATAATGTGCAGGTGCTTATTTTTGTTAATAATAATGGTACTCTAAATGTAACCAGAATGAATCTTTTGGAACTGCATATTCATTGCTAAATCTGGGGACTTGAGATGCTATTCAAGCCGCTCTGATTCCATTGGGTAGGGATTAGCCGAGCTGTCATCCTGTTTTGTAATTTATTGCTAGCTATCAGCTCCACAACACGATCACATGCTGTGATGAGCTTGTGCGCTCACACATCACAAAAAAGGAACATCTTTGGTATTTCAGACTTTTCCAAACCATTCAGGAGCTGCTCATTGCCATTTCCAGTGCTGCACACGTAGCCTACATACACACACATACACTCTTGCGCGCATACACCCCCTCCCTTCTCGTCATCCTTTGATACGTCTTTGAGTGAGGTTAGTTAGAGACTTCAATAGACTGAGACAGAAAGAAGCACCCCATCAGTTTTCAATCCATGCACCCATCACTCCAGGCAAAGTGCACTCTGCTTTAGTGCATAGTGAACCGCTACAGTGGTTTCCCTGTCGGTCCAGCACCCAAAAGTACAAGCAAGTGGCTTTTTTTGGGCTTTTTATTCCCATTCAACCAGCTGGAAATCTCTTTCCCTGTATGTTCTGACTATTCATTGCCAATGTCTGTGCAGTCACGGGAAAAAGGAATGATTAAGAGATCAGATCTGATACATTCAGCATCTGGTCAAACCCATTTTCATCAACACTTTATGGTTTTATTCCCTACTTGGTGGAGGTCAAGTCATTACTCCCCTCTTGCATCACCATTATGCTGAGGGGAATTTTCACAGAGCTGCGACAAATTTCACAGACAACAGTTACTTCGTTTTAATTCGAACCAGCCTCTTGTATTTCCATGTCAACAAATCACACTTTTCCAACAAATGGTCGAGCCAAGTCACACAATGCACCATAATCACATAATTGGAGCTGAAAACATGCGTATAGATTGAGAGATTAGAAAATTACTATGTGATGCTGAGCGGGAGTGTGTGACCGTGTGGGCTGCTCGCTGAATATTATGGCCCTTTGAAGGGGCACTTGGCTGGTCAAAGAGCCGACTGTACTGGAAGGGAAGTCTACCTGGGAGTATATTCTTCTGATCCTTCACATCAAGCACCATTTAACGGACTTACTGAGGACAGCTCTCAAATTTTAATCCTATGGAGCAGCTGCTCAGTGGTCAGTAGATTTTCTACACCTATACAAACACTCACTCTGACAAATGTCCTTCTGAAATGACCACCTGAATCAACTCATTTATTCTGGACTCATGTTGCCACTTTCTTAAAATGACATGTCATTTTTTCTTGCAAATTGCAGCGGTAAAGGGCCTGCTCAAAGGCAGGCATTCAAACAGGATGGCACTTGCTACATGGTTCCAGCACACTTTAAATTCATTTTCTTTAGTATCCATTTCTTATCCACGAAAATGGGCAAACCATCAAAGTATATTAGGTAAAGCTAATGCTCTCTGTTTGAGAGGGGGCTTGTTTGAGGGACAGATTCTATGGGTGGTCGTATAGAATCTATTCTGTTCTAAATTCCTAAGAAGAATCTACCTGCCGCCAGACATCTTTAGGGAACTCCAGGCATCTGCTATTTGGACTAAAGTGATAATAAAATTTAATAGTGTGAAGTCAGTCAAACAGCTGCGCAAAAACAAGGTGCTTATTTAATTCCCAGGCTATAAGTTACCACACTTGTCATTCAGTGGTAAAACTGGCATTTGAATTATATTCTTCCTCATGAAATAGCCATAATCCAGCAGATTTGTGTATGTTTTGCGTGTGCTTCCCTGTCACCAACAAAAAAAAAACATAATACTTTAATCCAGTACTGACTCACCGTGATGTGGATTATGTATCTTTGAGCTTGATATAAAGACAGAAGAATGTTCATCAACAGAAATTCACCCCTCCTGCAATCTTGCACGCTATTCAGCGAGAAAACCCTGTGAGGATTGTGAATTGGAACAGTAAGCCAAACATGAGTGGCGAAAACAATTGCTTGTGCTGCTGTTCAGCACACTTGGCTGCATGGGGATTTGCCTGACTGGGGAATGGAGTCGGACATGCTCAGGTGCTTTGAATACAGATAGCTGAGCTCAAAGGTTAAAGTAAGAGATTGGCAAAAGCTTGGCGCGGATTGTTCCTGAGAACAAGACACCTAATCTAAAATTCATCATGAGGATGCAGCAACATTGCTATCCTGTCTCCTTCACCTTCCCTTTTCAGGTTTTCCAGCAAAAACTGAAATTACTCTCCATGCTAAAGTTAGACATAACAGGGTGGGAAAATTCATATCTATAAATGCAACACATTTAGTAGTGGATTTGTAAATTGATATCGTGTTCTTTGAATTTTACAAGTGATTTTACTATTTGATTCATTTAATGGACATGCTTTCTTCATTCTCCTTATGTCCTTCTGTTCACTTCATATTTTTCAAACAAAGACAGACAGGATTTTACATGACAGTCTGACCTGACCACAAGACTCGTAGAATTGTTACTCTTCTGAGGGGTCTCTAGAATTTGCATGTGGTGCAGAGCTAGATCTGGTGGTTTTCTGATTATGTTTGTCTGCTTCTGTTTCCAGGCATTGCTGGCAATCCAGTGCAGTTCAATGAGAATGGGGATGCCCCAGGTCGGTATGATATCTACCAGTACCAGATAAATAACAAAACAGCAGAGTACAAAATCATCGGCCATTGGACTGATCAACTCAACCTAAATGTAAGTGGTTGTTTTAAGCTCTATAGGTTATCTATCCAAGCCTTCTACAGTGCAAAGTATGTGTCTCTTCTTTTAAGCCATAACCATTTGAGCAAGATTTGAGATTCATAGGTAGCCAATATTATATCTTTGCTGCAAGGCACCTCAGAGAATTTGTTGTCACTAAACCAGAAAGCAAATTTATAATTTTGATCATTTCTTGGTTACTACTGATGTGGGCAGTAAGCTACATTTGTGCTTGTGTTTCTCAGATGCCAGAGATACAGTGGCCAGGCGGTTTGAAGCAAGTTCCCTCTTCCATATGCAGCCAGCCCTGCAAGCCAGGCTGGCGCAAGAAGATTGTGAAAGGCATCCCTTGCTGCTGGCACTGTGAGCGCTGCGACGGATACCAATACCAGGCTGACCCATTCACCTGCAAAATGTGCCGCTTTGATCTGCGCCCCAACAAGAACCACACAGGTTGCCAGAAAATCCCCATTGTCCAACTGGAGTGGAGCTCACCATGGGCAGTCATACCTGTCCTCATTGCCATTATGGGCATCATGGCGACCTTGTTTGTGGTGGTTACCTTCATACGCTACAACGACACACCAATTGTGAAAGCCTCAGGACGGGAGCTCAGCTATGTCCTGTTGACAGGCATCTTTCTCTGCTATGCCACGACCTTCCTAATGATCTCTACTCCCGGTATCGGGATCTGCTCACTCCGACGCATCTTCTTAGGCCTGGGGATGAGTATCAGTTATGCTGCTTTGCTAACTAAAACCAACCGAATTTACCGTATATTTGAACAGGGGAAGATGTCAGTAAGCGCCCCTCGCTTCATCAGCCCAGCATCCCAGCTAGTCATCACCTTCAGCTTGATCTCAGTACAGCTCTTAGGGGTGTGTATCTGGTTCGGGGTGGACCCTCCCCAAGCCTTCATTGACTATGAGGACCAGCGCATGGCTGACCCTGAACTAGCAAGGGGTGTGCTCAAGTGTGACATCTCAGACTTGTCGCTTATCTGCCTTCTGGG
Source organism: Phenacogrammus interruptus (assembly GCA_037974425.1). NCBI lineage: Eukaryota > Metazoa > Chordata > Actinopteri > Characiformes > Alestidae > Phenacogrammus > Phenacogrammus interruptus. The sequence goes on from JBBPCW010000106.1 coordinate 17,225,277, forward strand.
ATACAGCATGCTGCTTATGGTTACATGCACGGTCTACGCCATTAAGACGCGAGGGGTGCCAGAAACCTTTAATGAGGCGAAGCCCATCGGCTTTACCATGTACACTACCTGCATCATTTGGCTGGCCTTCATCCCCATCTTCTTCGGCACATCACAGTCCACGGAGAAGGTAGGGAATGGTTCTATGACTCTAAAGTGTGAGAGAAATATGAACTGGCTTGTACAGCTTGACCTGCCCATGAAATTTAGAGAACACAAGTCATTTTAGTGACAGACAACTAAGCTGAGAGAAGTGTATTGTTTTATTTTCGCTTCAGAACAAGTTGCAACCAATGCTATGTGAGGTACCATATATGAGCTTTTGATCAGCATATTAATGTGGACATGTGCAGCTGGAAGACAGGAGGTTCTCCTTTGCTAATCTTCAGAGATGAAAGAGGCTTTGAAAATGGCTAGGATATCGAACATCGGCTTTTTGAGGGTGATGTAATCCATTGACAGCAAGTATATTGGAATAACAAACAGAGAGAAAAACAGGAGTGGCACTCATGAGAAAATTCTTTCCAGGCACAATTTAATTTCAACTCACACATCCTTACTCTGCATTACTTATTTTAATCAGAAAACCTGGGACCTTCTGTCACTGGGATTTAGATAAGAGGGCTTTCCCTTCTTCTTTCAATTCTGCCGCAAATTATTTAATTAGCACTGTCCTTTAGCACGCCGTGCCAATATTTCACTGTATTTCCATGCAAGCAGAAATGATTTTTAAACCTCTCTGAACAATGAACAGTGGAGTCCTGAACCTACCATGACCACAAATTAATGAGGCCACATTTGTTGGTTGTTCCTTCAGTGCCTTAGTATTTTAAAGCCTCTTTTCCTCCCTCTTAGCAACATGCTTTTTTTCCTTCTTAAAGCTCCAGGTTCCATAAATAATCGATCATTACTTGTGTTCTGACATGTGGAATCAAAGGGATGCCAGACAGAAGCAGGAATTTGTCTTTGCTTATAGCTATAGTCATTTTTTAGGAATTCCCTCACAGCACTGGCAATAAAGCTGTGTACGTCATGTGACAAATGTACACCATTGAAGAACTCCTGCAGAATTAACATTTCAAAACAGCTACACCTCACAATCATCCAAGCTGACAAGCACAGCCGAGCCTGGAGAGGGTGAGATGACATGTCTTTTAGTGCAATTAAATGCCCCTCTTCCCCCTGGCACTTGATTTACCTTATCTGTCCGCCCGTTCGCTCATCACGCACTTACGGTCGAGCGTCTAATCAGCCCACCCACTCAATCATTTGTTTGTCATTTCATGTCAAACTGAACATAATTAATGTCACTTGGGGCTTTATGAATCACTGAAACGAGGGCATATGGTCTCGTCTCTATAGTATTTGATGGGCACACTAAGTGCTAACTGTAAAGGTAAGACTAATGTTATCTCGCCCTGCTTGTTTTGAATGGGTGGGAAGGGTCTGTGTATCGGTGAATTCTAATTGGTGCTCGTCATTAGGTGCTAGAAGTGAGTATGACCAGCAGTAGCAAATGCTAAAATATAACTGGTAGGCATACACTTTAAATCTATAAACCCAGATTCAGTTTAAATAGTGATATATAATATGTATAGATTTTATGAAAAACAATGCAAGAAAAAATTGAACTCTAGTCAATATATCAAACAAGTCTTAATTTGAAGCACTTGTAGGAATATTCTACGATTATGTAACATATTATTATAATTTTTTTCACATTTCACCTACATTTTGCTTTTTTGGCCTTTATTCGTGAAAATAAATTGCCATACGTTTTTTTTTTGTGATTTTATAAAAAAGTTCAGCTGGGCTATAAAAAAATACAAAATGACTGTGCCGTATAGCATGCCATTATTTTGCAATATTGATGTCACAAAAATACAATGAAAGTACCTGCAAAATCTATGCTGGGTCTGACTCTAAGCATGAACTATGAGTCCCTTTGTAAGTGTGAACTGATCATGGACAGTGTTTTCTATACAGGTAGCATACAAAGAGACAGAAATCAGAATATACCAAAATATATATTAGAAATACAGTGTTAAAACTGCTACACTTTACACTTTACTCCTTTTAAAGCACATTTCCACCTCCCTTAAACAGGACATAAGCAGTGTAACCCATACAGGTAATAAACACCATAAAGTGCAAAACAAGGCTAGGGCTGAGCTTGACACTGAGCTCTGAGTGCAGGTTGCCCATCCCACCCGGTTGTGCTGCAGAGCTATCTGAATCTGCACTCCACACAATTGCAGGCCGTCGTTGTGGTGCTAAAAGGCTGACTTGCAGGAGATTCTCCTCCATTGTGTTGCTGACAAAATAATTACCGTCTCTGCATGTGGGAGAATGGGGTCCACACCTCTTATTACGTACAGGTGTGTATCAGAGCTTGGAGAAGCTCAGTATGAGGTTTCCCATCTGTCGCTTGATGCACAGGGGAAAGTTGTCACTTTAACAGTGATCTTAAAAAAAAAACCCGACTGTCGCAATATTGTCAGGTACGCCGAAGTTCACTTGCCACGTGCAATGCTTTTGGCATAATCTGGTGATAACAAGCATTGTCACACTTCCACATTAATGGAATATAACAGTTTTCAGCAGCACCATGTCTACACGGAAAGCTCTAGCAGTGTCAGAACTGATATGCTGACATTTCGAGCAGATTTCTGTTAAACAACAGAGAGGCAGGCCAGAAGTCTGGCCATTTGGCTGCAGGTTCCATAATGATGCACTGCTGTCCAGCATAAATTATAACAAAACATAATGACACTTGGTTTGCAGCAAATATCTCATATCTGATCTAAGGGTGGATGATATGAATTTACCTCTTAATGATATGTTCCAACATCCAGACAATAATAAATATATATATATTGCATGAGAACAGGGAGGCACTGTTGGCCAGCTGTCACCAAAGCTGGCAGTATAGTTGCAGCAGCCAACAGCCATGTCTTGCCTTATTCATACTGTTATTTTAAGCAGACCTCCATGCACATGAACTGTTTTTCTTTTTCTTTCTTTCTTTCTTTCTTTCTTTCTTTCTTTCTTTCTTTCTTTCTTTCTTTCTTTCTTTCTTTCTTTCTGTCTTCCTTTCTTTGTTTACTTTAAGGTTTATTCTTTGTAAATGAGTTTTAAAATTGGTAGAAAATAATTTAACCAACATTTAAACCAGTATAGGCAAAAAAACCTAAATGAACACATTTATTTCTTTTTCATTTTAAGAATATTCCTTTCCACTTTGAAAATTATTTTACATTCTTCCTTCTTTTAAGAACAATAAATTACTTTCAATGTTGTGCTATATTTAAGGATGTACAATATTACTGATATCATGCCTCAAAGATTATTAGCAGATAACCACTTAAAAAATATAGACATTGAATAGATCAATGTCGAAGTTACCAGTATGTTGCGAAAAGAAAAAAAAAAGAAAAGAAAGTATGTTCCAGGTGCAATTCATTTATAGTATTATCCGTTCTTATCTATCTGCATCACACTTCAAAACAGACAACAGTTAAGCCACATGCCTCTCTTGCATGTGTCCACCCTCACATCCCTTATTTTAAAATAAAATCTTTAGTTTAAAGATATATATAATTAGTAAATTTTGACATTTAAATGACACCATTAAAAAAAAATTTAAAGTTCCAAACACTGTTCCAGATCTCCGATCTTGAAACAAAGCTTCCTGTAATGTCTGAAACTTCCAGTGTTGATCCAAACACACAGAACCTCAAAATAAGAATGCACTTTTGTGTAAAACAGCACCTCTGACACCTCTGGTGTTGATGAGTGAAACAGGAAAATGAGCAAGTGTAAGAATATGATTGACACCCATACAGGGCCAAACTGTAAAGACTAGTCAACTAGGTCAAAGATGGAGGGGTTCCAGGGCTTCCAAGGCTTACTGATGTGTGTGAGTAGTGTGAGTAGTAGCTCATCTGATCTGATCCCACAGAAGAGTTGCTATAGCAGTAATTCCTGTAAAGGTTAATGCTGCCGTTGATAAACCACACAGTGAATCACGACTTGCTGCTAAAGAGGCTGTGTAGCTGCAGACCGGTCAGAGTGTCCATGCTGATCCCTGTCACTACGGAACACAATGTACTTAAAATTTTGATTAACTTTACCTTAATTTACCTCTGATAATGCATATTTTGAATTAAGTGGCCGTTAAATTGTGAACACTGATTTAAGGTATTAATTCAGGAGGTCAAATTTGAAAAAGCAAGGGGATCCTTCAGTAGTTTTACCCCTTAATCAGTCTTAATCTGTGCACTTTTCCCTGTAATATTCCAGACACCAAAAACACTCTGATTTGAACTATTTTACTAACCAATATTTTACTAACCAAAAATGTTAGTACATGCACAAAATAAATAAATAAAATTACATCACCAAAAACTCACATTTCTAAAACTAATAAAAGTCCGAACTTACCTGAATATTTTTTTTATTCCTGAACAAATATAGTCTACACAACCAAATCAGAACAATATAGGATCAGCTCTTTTGCATGGATTAGGGAAAGGCTGCTTATCAAAATGCTGTGTGTGTGTCATTTCTCTCTCCCTGGCACTATATTGGCCCTGCGTCCCAATACTTTTAGGGATAGATAGATTTAATTCACAGTGCCTTTCAATGGACAAAAGTATTAGGACGTAACACTGTTTGACTTTTTTTCTCCCTTCCCTATCGTACAGGAAATAACGTCTTGTCTCGTTTTAGAAGAGACATTTTAGCATAGTATTCATTTTGTAAACCATATTTAGTCTCGTTCTTATTCGTCAACAATATTACATGATATATTTCGTTATAGTTATCATCACATGACCAGCATTTACGTTGAGTCTCGTCTTGTTTTTGTCACATGATAAATTCGTTCGTTGATGACGATGTTTAGTCATAATTTTCGTTGACGAAAGCAACACTAGTCCACAGCTGATAGCTCATGTAAGGGCACTTGAGTGTGTTAACTGGGTTGTTTATGGGAATAATTCCAGCTGTACTTTTCATTTGGCTAGGAACAATACTGTTTGTGGTTTACTGTGTTTGGGCTTTACAAACACAGTATAGTAAATGAATATCATGGACTAATGTGCAGACTTGTTTAACACCTCCCTGTCCTACATTGATCAAGTGAAAAGGATGTTAGGTGCAGTAAAATGTATGGCTGTAATGTTTATTATTGTTCAAATGGCTCCATCTGTCTGTTTCATTGACAGCAGCCAAAAAGCAGTTCAATTATGACTTCTTTGTTATAAGTGCCGTAATCACATTTCCCTTGTCTATTGGTCAGGTTCAGTGCATATTTTAGTTAAAGGTTAGCCACACACACACACGCACACACACGCACACGCGCACACACACACACACACACACACACACACACACACACACACACACACACACACACACAC
>JBBPCW010000106.1:17279700-17295978 GCA_037974425.1 Phenacogrammus interruptus
CCAGGAGGTAACCCACATGGCAATCCAGGAAGTAACCCACATGGCAATCCAGGAAGTAACCCACATGGCAATCCAGGCAACCCAGGTGATAACCCAAGTGGCAATCCACATGGCAAAAATCCAGGTGGTAACCCAAAAGGAAACCCAAGCGGTAATCCAGACGATAACCCAGGAGGCAATCCAGAGGGTAACCCAGGAGGCAATCCAGAGGGTAACCCAGGAAGTAATCCAGGTGGTAACCCACAAGAAAATCCTTCTGGTGCTGGGTCTGAAGGCAGCGAGGGGGCTACACCTGCTTCTGAGGAAACTGAGGCCACACTGGACAAGTCAGCCGGAGCTGGCAAGAGTTCAAGTCGCACAAGACAAGCCCCAGTTCTTCCAGAGACAGTTATTGGTAAGAGATGGTACAGGTTACATCAAAGAATGCATGGAAGCTATATTTTACAATGCTGTCTTAAGAATGGCTTTGCCACCGCTTCAATGATTCTAGAATAACAATGTCAGTCACTGATGGGTCTAATACTATTCGATTTGTTACTGACCTCTTCACCAGTAGAGGTGTGTTTAACCAATGGCACAACCTTTTCTAAACTAACTTGCCCATTCATTTGAAAACCATACAGGTGAACTTGTCTTATTCCAAAATCAGCATTTTTCTGTAACAGAGTTTTCAAAATCAGAGTCTTCTGTACATATTTGGATAAAATCTGTGGGACATGTAGTTTTACCACTTCCTGTAACTGTTCTTAATTGTAAGGCCCAATTACCATAATTACTTTTAATCACACAGTTCTTTTGTAAATTCTTTTAAGATATTTTAAGAGTTTGATTTGTGACAAATGTTTGTTGTGTTAATGTGTGCATTGTTTGTGTGTTAAAAGTGTCATGTCTTACCTCATTTAATTTAATCAAATAATATAGAAAAACATACAGTTATTCAACTTTCTCAAACAAGTGCCACAAGGACTTGAACAGAATGGAAGAATATCAAGTAGATGCTGGGATGCAAACTATTCCTGGTTTACATGAAGAATATAGAAGCAGATGTCCTGGTGCATTCCTGAGAGAAGACTAAAGACTGAAAGCAAGAACACTGATTTTGGGAAACAAGATGAAAACATGTACAGAAGTGCTGAAGAAATCTCAAATGATCGGAAATATCAGAAGACACAACAAGATTGTTACGAAGAATGAACTGTTCAAGATTATATGGCAGGAAGAACAGATGGGTCAGTAAAAAGTGCAAGGTCCTTCAACACACTTGATCAAGACAAGGATGGAGAAATGTACAGATGATTGACATCTACCAGCTATTTTTTTAATGTTATTGTTTGTTTAACAAATCTCGTATTTTACATTTAAACATGTATTTTAAATAATTAAAATACATGTGTTGATAACAAAATGTAAAATATCCAGTTTACTAAATGTATCTCAGGTGAGTGCCATTGTACAAACTGGACTTCTATAACATATGCAATTCATATAAAATAATAACTCTACCCCTAATTTTATTATTGTGTCAGTGAGAATACAATTGTGCATTGCAGATCCTGGTGTTCACTTTTCGGCTGGCCTGGAGGACTGCAAGGCCATTGTAGGAGAGGCTGCTGAGCTGGTCTGCAAACTCAGCAGTGCAGAATGTAAGGGCATTTGGTACCGAGATGGAAAAGAGGTACAGTACAGTATGGAAGAGGACATGTACGGGGGCTTACCAAAGTTTTTCTTGGCCAGGGAAGGTACAGGAGTATAATAGACTCTTGTGTATAGTAGTAATACCCCAACATTTGTGTTTTTATGGATTCTTTACAATGGATTTTATTTAGACTTTATGGGCCGGTTTCCCAGACAGGGATTAAGCCTAGTCCTAGATTATGTAGTGCTGGGAATAGACATGTTCCATTGAAAAGGAAAGGGTAGTCCAAGACTAGGCTTAATCCCTGTCTGGAAAACCGGCCCTATATTTTATATCGTTCTTTTTTATGTGTCTATGCAGTTTTCTCCAGGATTCTGATTTGAGATCTAGGGCTGTTCATATTCATAAAACTTTTGGGCAACACTCTGCCTTTTCTTGTCTTCATATTCTAAAATATGCAATGAGTTGTTTTTTAACAACGTGGAATATATTATTAACACCTACTAAAATTTTAAGTCTTTATGGCTGTGTATGGATCTGTGGATCTAATTAAAGCAAAAAAGGCAAAAAAATTGGTAATTTGAACAAAAGCCACAGTTTCTGTAAAGAATGTATTCTCTTCTAGATCTCGGATGCCACAGAGGGTATGACCATCAGCAAAGAGGGCGCTACTCATACACTGAAAATTCACAAAGTGACTGAGGAATTTGCTGGAAAATATAAATTTGAAGCAGATGGCCGTAAAACTGAAGCAGTGATTGCTGTTGAAGGTTTGTTTGGATTACTGTGCTGGTAACATTCATAGAAGGCTCCACGACAAAGCCATTTAAAAGCCGTTTTCATTTTCATTAATTTTTTTATTCTCCAGTAAAATAAGCTGTTGCGACTGAGCTTTATGTACAAAAAAAATTACAGTGCACTGTGATTATGATTAAGGATTATCAGTCTTTGTTACAGAAAGAAAAATGTGTATTTCTGTTGTGTTAAACAGGGTTATATGTTTGATATATAAAATTCATAAAAAGCACTGTTGTTCGAAAAATCAAAGGGAAAAAAATAATTCTTAACTTTTAATGTACGTTAATGGAACACATTATATATTGTGATTCTGTCTCATTCATGTGGGTCTTGATTTTCACATTGCTCTCCTTCTATTGTTTTTTTCCCTTAGACCCACCAAGATTAGATTCCAAGGATGTTGAGGCATTTGCCATATCAAAAGTAGTAAAAACTAATCAAAAGTCTCAATTCAAAATACCATATATTGGACATGAGCCTGTGAAAATCCAGTGGTACAAAGAAGGCGAGGAACTTACACCAGACACCAACTGCAAGATTGAAATTTCCGAAGGGCACACCAGTCTGCTTCTAACCAAGTTACAACGCAAAGACACTGGAGAAATTAAGGTCAAAATTAAGAATGAATTTGGCACAGTTGAAGTCATTAGTAATCTTGTTGTGTTGGGTAAGCACAATAAAGCATATATAGAATACAATAGCTGTGATTCCTTAGATACCTTTTTCATGCCACATTAGGTCTAATATCTAGATATGATGTCTAACAGATAAACCTACCCCGCCACTTGGACCGCTAGAGATAATCGAAGCCTCTTCAAACTGCGTTGAGATCAAATGGCGCCCACCAAAAGATGATGGTGGTTGTCCGATCTCTCATTACATCCTTGAACGGAATCAAGTTGGACGTAACACCTGGAAGAAACTTGGTTCCATTCCTGGTGAGGCTCATTACAAAGACACTGATGTGGATCATGGTAGAAGGTACTGCTACCGTATAAGAGCTGAGACCCCAGAGGGCATTAGCGAGCTATATGAGACAGAGGATGTCCAGGCTGGCACAAAAGGTTTGTTTCTTATCTGCACTGTATTGTGGTGCTTTAAATATACTCCTCAATAGTATTCTATATAATTAATGATCAGAAATATATGAAGATTTATAAAATTTATTTTACAGCATATCCTGGCCCACCTTCTGCTCCTAAAGTGGTCAGTGCTTTTAAGGACTGCATCACCCTATCTTGGGTCGCTCCCACCAACACTGGGGGAAGCAATCTTGTGGGCTACAACCTAGAGAAACGCAAGAAAGGAAGCAACTTATGGGGACTCGTTCATCCTCCAGAGGAACCTATCAAAAGTTTGTACTTTCTTCACTGAGTTATTCAATTTAGATACTAATAATAGTTAGATCATTTCATTGCAGTTACATTCGTTTTAATAATTAATAACAATATTTATTTATCCTTCGTCTACAGCCAAAAAATATGAGTGTAGAGATGTTATCGAGGGAATGGAGTACGAGTTCCGTGTGTCTGCTATCAACATTTCTGGTGCTGGTGAACCAAGCACACCATCAGAGTTTGTCTTTGCCAGAGATCCAAAGAGTAAGTCAAGCAAAAGGATTAAAAACCTAATCCTATAATGGAGTGCCGTAAAGAAAATATTTGTAACAACAACCAGTAGGTTTTTTTTTTAAATGTTACCCCCCCCCCCCACACACACACACACACACACACTGATGTTTGAGATGTCATTTTGCAAAGTCAGTATTAATTATATTATCACAATTTCCCATCACCAGAACCTCCTGGTAAAGTGATCGACCTGAAAGTGACAGATTCAACATACACCATGTTGTCCTTATCTTGGACTAAACCAAAAGAGGAACCTGGAGTGCAGGATGAAGCTAAAGGATATTTTGTTGAAATCAGACCTGCAGAAAGCACTGAATGGGATCGCTGCAATACCAATGCAATTATCATGACCTCCTACACGGTGAAGGGACTGAAGTCAATGGCGATGTACTGGGTGAGAGTTGTAGCTATTAATGAAGGTGGGCTGGGAGAATCTCGAGAGCTGGATAACTACATTCTGGCTATGCCTCCCCCCGGTGAGTCACTGGACGAAGATCTCTTCCTCTATACATGTGGAGATATAGGATAAAGATCTCTCAGTAATTGAAAGAATATAACGTATCTATGACAACAAAAGCAAAAAAGTCTAAAAGGTTTTGGCGAATATTGTTTTTTTTTCTACCTAATTTTTTCCCTCTCTGTTTAGTGAGACCAAAGTTTACAGATTCTAAGATGAAGAGCTTCATGGTGGTCATTGCTGGAAATTCAGCAAGATTAAACATTAACTTTGTGGTAGGCACAGTTTTTGTTTTGCTTCATGAAATGTCAGAAAACATGAAAAACAAAGTCAAGCATCTTGCTTAATTGGATGCATTTTTAAGAACTAATGTGCCAAAAAGGCTTTATTGTACAATACCATTGAAGAACTAGCCAATATTTATTTAAATAAATATTTTCACTCAATGACATGCGAATCAGTGTATAACTTTGTTACATGTTTTACATGTATGTTACATGTTTTTACTTGTTTTATGGTTGATATTCTGTCTCTCTATATATAACTGAAACTACCTCATAAATTAGAGACTGTTCATTATTTAGTAAATCAGCAAAATTATAAATTCAGTAGGGGATCAAATAATTATTTCCCCACTTGCAGCTCCAAGTAATGGTACTTCAAGTAATGGTAATAATAACTTCTTTGCTGCTACAAATACTGCTACAAGTCATTTTTCATAACCACTTGCACTAATAACCTTAATAATCTTACTTTATTATATCTATCAGTATTACGACTTTTTTAATACTCTTGTCGCACTGAGCATGTTTATGATAATAGAATTACCTTATCTTATCTTACGTGGTGTGAGTGATGGTAGTTAATTTCTACAGTATTTTATGCTTGGTATATTTTGAAGAGTACTATGAGGTTAAAGTGTCATCTGTTGAGTGAAATGAGCAGAATGTTAATTTAGTACTGATGATTATGATGTGAAATGTGGTTTTACTGTGTTTCTGTTTTCTCCTGCTTTTCTCAGGCTTCTCCTTGGCCTGATGTCATTTGGCTTAAGGATGGAGTTCCTGTTTCTAAACGTGTCACAATTAGCAACGCTGAAGGAGGCTCTCAAATCCTGATTCCATCTGCAGAACGCTCTGATAGTGGAGTCTATACCATCATAGTCAAGAACATTGTAGGCCAAGAGACATTTAGCACTGAGATCAGAGTCACAGGTAAACTCAGGCCTGAACTTCATTGTTGCTGAAGATGTGAAGATTTGTTATGACATGCTTTATACTGTATGCAAAATATGCCAATATGTTATAACCAAAGTATGTGTTTCATCTGGTTATACTTCTAGAATTATAGGTGTATAGAAATGTGTATTTGTAAGAAGAATAAACATCAAACCTGTGTGTTTTCCCAGATGAGCCCAGGGCACCAGGGCCAGTGGAACTGGAAGAGAATGTACCAGGTACTGTGACAGTCTCTTGGGAAGCTTCACAGGACGAGAAACGGGATGACCGTCTGCATTACATGGTGATGAAGAGGGACTCCAGCAAGAGGACCTGGCACACAGTGGCCGACCGCATTTTCAACAATAGGTTTACAGCCAGTAATATCATGCCAGGCAGAGAGTACCAGTTCCGTGTCTATGCTAAAAATGACATGGGACAGTCTCCCCATTCAGAATCGACTAAGTGGCTTATTCCTCAGAAGAAAGGTTTGTAATAATGGTTTCCTATCAGCCTATTGGGATACAACCTGAGTGAATGTTCTTTTTTTGTAAACTGTGGTTACTCTTTATTGTACAGGGAATGTATAATAATTTTAAAATATTCAGCATGCTTTCTTGTACTTTACTGCACCTTCCACTAGAGGGCGCATATTTCATGTGTAGCAATGTGGCTCCACATAGCCAAATACTGCTCTGCTCCAAAGCCACCAATGCTTGTCAGGGCATTAGGGGTACCCCGTCCGCAGTGATAGGCGTACATGTACAATCATTTGAATGTTTTGTCTCTTGCAGAAAAATTTACACTGGCTCTCCCGGAGTCTAAAACCTGCAACCTTGAAAGGCCTCCAAAATTTCTGGTCCCCTTGAAGCTACACACAGCACCAGATGGCTATGAGTGTTACATGAGCTGTGCTGTGAGAGGAGACCCCACACCCCATGTCACCTGGTACCGTAACAACGTCAGTCTCAACACCAACACCAACTACTTGATCTCCAACACCTGCGGCGTGTGCTCCATGCTCATCCTGATGGTGGGGCCCAAGGACACTGGAGAATACAAAGTTGTTGCTGAAAATCCATTAGGGAGAGCAGAGTGCTCCACCAAACTCACAGTCAGAGGTGAGATCTTCAAGCTCCCCTATCTCTTGAAATAAAAGATTGTTAAAAAATAATTAACATAAACATGTTTTTAATATATTTGTATCATTTTTGTTTCTTTCAGAATAAAAGCCATCCCTGGACAAGAACAGAAGGTTTACAACTATTTATTTAGCTGATTTTGAAGGATGTGTAGAAGTAGTACATTTTATAAACAACCGCCTAATCACATGTAACATTATGATTTATTCAGTATTCTCTGTCTAGCTAACATCATATTTTACAGTATTTAATGGGGATATATTTGACTGTTTAATTAGTGGACATCAACTCAGCAGATCTTCAGGACATTTGTTTTTCCTTTGATTTTCCTCATCTTTATTTCTGTTTTTTTTTCTTGAAGATAAAGATGAATTTATTTTATTGAACAGTGTGTTTGCCTCTTGATGCTTCATTTCTCACGCGATTGACTAAATTACTTTAATCAACAGTTATGAACAAAATTAATTACATAGTGTTTTGTTTACTAGCTACTTTTACCTCCAGTATTAAATTAGGATGCATCGGCTCACTGATACTTGCCTATATTGACATGCCATAGAGCAGAAAATGAATGATAATGAAATAAAAACTAAATGGAGAGCTTTTGACTTGGAATAGCAGATATCCCTCTGTTAAATATCATGATAAGTAACATGGTGTAAATAAACTCATCTACTTGATGACCTTTTGTGTGTCATGCATTTTGACTTTGCAGTATCATTAACGAATATATCAGTTTGTATGATTTGCCAGAATTGTGATCACAATAATACGAGGCTCCGAGCACTTATGCTGTTTGAACACATAGCCTTATGCTGTTTGAAAATCTAAAATGAAAAAAAGAAAGACATATAATATCACCTGTCCAAATATCATTCTCTTCCTCAGGGCCCAAGCATAAAAATGTCGAACATTCCGTGCCTGGTATTTTTGGTCAGATTTTTTCACCATCATTACCTTGGAGTCAAATAGCATGAGGCACTGGCCATGTGTAAGATCAGCTCACAGAACAGATAATCATGCGCACTGGCTTTAAACAGATTGTGGCGTCCCTAAAGCAGTATGAATTACACTGCCCTCTCTCAGCTTCCTTAGGCCCATATATGGATGATGATGCATTTGGATGACCATAGCGATGTAAGTGCAAATCTCCTTTGCACCAAGGGCATCCGCTCTGGCACGGGACACTTTAGTGGTAATATATTTTTATGAGAGGAGAGACTGCATCCAAGAAATCAGCAGGTAGCAACAACTTCTTCTTAAATCAATCAACAAAGATGTGATAAATGGACCTCTTAAAATAAGAAGACAATAAGAGAGAGCTCAACAAGACCATAATGCACGATTTTTAGATTCTGACCAAAAGAAGGCTTTTTCAAAGCTTTATAAGGAAGTTAATCTATCACACACAATAACAAGCTTTAGAAAAAATGTGCTACCCCCACCTTCTTCACATTATTATATTGCTCATAATGACTTTCATTTTTCTTTTTTGTTCAGGTAGACATTTGCTGGAAGCCTCTAAAGCCATGCACTTACCTCTTTGCTGGTAGTTTTCTCAGTAGTGGCTGTAGAAAGGAACTCCATGTGCTCTCTGTCTACTGCAGAATGTTCTTCTGGTGGAATGCAAGTGGTAGGTTTTGAAGGGCATAGTATATAAGCCCCTCTCTGTAGCATTCTATAGCTTGAACCTCAGTGATGAGGGAGGAGTCACAGGTTTACCTCACTCTCTTTACCCACACTTGGAAGGAAGCCTATCTCTTAGTAGTCCTCAACACAGGAGCAGGGGGGAAGTCAGCAGAGAGCATCTCAAATAGGCCTTATTTCTCCTGAAAAGGAGGAGTCGTCAGGGTAACTTCAGTGGGAGCTGATCAGCACGCAGCTGGGCAAAGGGCACAGTACACAAAGTAAGTTCTCACCACCTATTTGGAACTCAATTACCTTATCTACTGGTGGTAGGCTTAACTGCAAAAGATTTACTGCTAATGGTCCCAGAACTGGGTTAGAAACTGGTCTGTAAATGTCCACATAGGTGAGTTACAAATGAGAATTCAACCTGATTCAGCTGCATCCTCAATCTCCTCTCTAGTCCTTCTCATCCCTCATCCCTTTATTAACACCTGTTCACTGTTTGTACGTGATTTGAATGCTTATAATGCTAGGAAATGTCTGCCGGCATGTAAACAAATAATTAATTGCACAATTAGGAAGACCTGTGGTGCAAACATAGATTGATACAGCTGCTGTCTAAATGATGCTAAAGAGATGCATTTGAGAAAGCACTACAGAGGCATCAGATTATGTTTAATAATTCAGTTATTATCGGCATCTTAAGTTATAGAGACATTCTAAACCCAATACTCTTTTATACAAGAGATGGAATGTGAGCAATGCTTTATAAACTTTGATTTTATTGGACTGTGTGTGCAAGGACTACAGGCGCTGTATTGCATTACATTACAAAATCATCAACACTGGGGTGGCATCTTAATATGGTTAGTGAGCACAGCTACTAACAATTTTATTGGCCAAAAGCTGTTTCTGTTAAGACAGAAATTGATTTTTTTAGCTTCAGAAATCTGGAAGTACTGATCCTGTTCTGGCATGTGGGTATTTTTTTTTCATCAGCCCCAAATGTCACACAATAAAATGTTCACTTGTATTAATCATTCATAGCCAGTCAAAGCACATTAACATGTAGCTAAAGTCCAAAAGTGTAATATTATACGCTGTAAAACAGCAGGGAACCTAAAAAGGGTGAGCTAGGAATGGCTGAGAAGATATCCAGAAGTCATAAAATCTGAGGAGCCAAGGGGCCAGATGTCAGGGAGCTCTGCATCTTTGAGTGATCTCTGCTTAAATATAAATCAATCACCCATCTCTGTTGCTAGGCACAGCTATTTTTCCACTTGTACAAATATGGCAATCCTGAACAGGAACGGAAACAGATTACTAACAGATACACAATTGGTTCAAAGCTCAACACTCAGCATTTTTCACCTTCAAAAAATGTATGTTACCACATGCATAAAACTCATTCCTACAGTAACAATTATGATTCTTGATTTCAACACATTAGTATCTAAAAGCTAAATCTTAATGTTGGCCTTCTTGAAAAAATCAGTGAATTGTGAAGTTACATTAGATATTATGGCAATATCAGCCTCTTACATCTCCAGTCTGTGGAATAGGAAAGTTTGTGTCAGACCTCTCTGTGTCAGACCTCTCTGACTGATCGGTTTATGTGGTATGTGACCTATCCCAAGTAAGAGCATGCAGGACCATTTGACGCAGCCTGCTGAGCACATGTGGGGTATTCTGTGATCATAGAAATTCCTTGTTTAGTTGCGTTTTAAATTACCACTTGCAAAACTGATCCAAATCTCACTGGGCCATTTAAGACACACTGCTCAGAAGCTAAGGCTCTCCTCAGGGTGCCCATAATGTGTTTGCTGTAGTTCTTAAGCCTGCGTCGTTTCACACTAGCTCAAGTTTTACAGGTCCGACAAAAGCACATTTCATGTAAAGACTTTCGCAAGACATTAAACCAAACATTCTAACATGGTACCAAGTCGAGGGGGATGTCAGCATGTCATCTGAAGATTAGAATAAATATAAATTAAGCCTCTCGTTTCGCAAGACCCATGATCACATTGCCAAAACATGAGCTGAGAAACGCGGCAGGCATATAGGGAGCACACTGAGTGTTTTCCATTGATTTCTTACTATTACCTGTCATGAAGGTATAGTGCTCCATCTTTAGGGTACAATCATCCTTTTCTCCCTCTTCATTTTGTCATTGCATCTAATAAAGACTTCAGCAAGAGCAGGGTTTACTCAAAATGTGTCAACATCGCATTCCTGCTGTAGACATATTGCCCAAATCCTGAGGTTGCAGCGAGGTGTAAATGACACCTCTGCCAACTTGATATGCACTAACGCATAAATTATGCTCTAGCCAGATGGAGTTTCCTCACTGTTGCTGGAAATACCTGACAGGAGCCTTACTCCATTGCTACTCTCCAAACTCACCACCTCAGGGAACAAAACTCAAAACAGTGTGATGGTCTGTAGGATAGAACAGATTTTATAGAACTGTTCCTTTTTCTCTTTAGCCAATGGTCTGTAAAGACAATTAAAAAAAGCATTTTTTTGCTGATGTGAAGTTTGTGTGTCCAGATATATTTTGTGAAAACCCCTTATGAAAGCTGACATCCTTATGAAACAATACAGAATGTAATCTGAACCGGTGGCTTCAAAATAGCCACCCCTTGTGTTCATCACAGCAGCCCGGATTTGCAGCATCCTTTCCAGCAATTTTTGGAAATAACGTGTCCAAACCCTCCCAACACATATTCAATCTTGCTGTTGTGTCAGTTGTCAGTCTATCTTGTCCCTTGCAGCTCAGTGGGAGAAAGATTTGGAGACTGGGGAGGCAAATTTTAAATTCACATGGAGACACCACAGCACAATATGAACAATGTGAAATTCTTTCTCTGCATTTAAACCATTCACCAAGCGAAGCAGTGGACCGCCGCCCTCGAGGGTACCTCAGTGGTGACACCAGCAGTTGGGATTTGAATCCCCAACCTTCTGATTGCAGGCCCAACACCCTAACCACCAAGTCATCTCAAAACCTTTTGGCTTTTTTTTTGGACATAATATAATGCTTGGGATCATCATCCTGGTGAAGAATGAAATCTTGTCCAATGATGCTAAATACTCTTCTTTTTTCATAATCAAACACAAGTGAATGTCAGTGCCAAAGACAGACAGTCAGTGATTTACATTTGTTTTAATGTTTTCTTGGAATAAAACTAGTATCAGTAGTGGGCCCAGACTTCTGGTCTGTAGTGTTCATAAAAATATTAGAAAGCTATTTAATACAACATACAAGCAACTTTATTATGAAGAACTGACCAAATCTGTCCAACAGGGGCGGCGCCTTTAACATCTTTGGTGAAAAGATGAAGTTTCAAAAGGCAAAAGATCAGGAGCCCACAGCTCCTGGGCAAGGTAGGTTTCACTCCTTTTCAATGAATCTACAGTATATGAGGGGAGTCAGATGATGTTCTCATTTTCCTTCTTCAGTGGCCATCCGGAAAAGATCTAAAGTTCCTGGTGTGATGATCACTCAGTTTGTGGAGGAAATTCCTGCAGGAAAGAGTCACCCAGACTTCACACGAAAACCAATCGCCCTGACTATTCAAGAAGGTAGAACTACAAATCAGCTTTCTGCCTTTCTCTCAGCACAGTAATGTTTACAGTCCTACAAAATTATGTTGTAAATCCTTTTTCAAAAAGGAAAGCTGGCTGTTTTTAAAGCCATTATCACTGGAGATCCAACACCAACAGTGACATGGAAGCGAAATAATGGTGATACCTCCGATAAAGAAAAATACACCGTTACATTTGATGCTACTATGGGAGAACATCAGTTACAGGTAGCATATTTGCATTGTAATTGCTTTCATAGTCATAGTACTCTATGACTATGATAAGGTGTACACGTTTTTTAGTAGTTGCCCCAATAATTGCTGGCTTTATTTAACTTGAATTATTGCATTTTTTTTTTTTCACTAGATGCCTAATGTATCTGTAGACGAGGCAGACACCTATAAATGTTATGCTGAAAATGAATATGGACGTGCTATTGTCACTGTGACCCTGAATGTGATAGAAGGTGAGATTTTGTTTAGGTTCTCTTGTGTTTGAAGGAAATTCATATTCTCCAGTATTTTAGATCCATTATCCTGTTTAATAGCATATGAATTTAAACAAACTAACTAATAAAAATAACTTTATTCAGTTCTCACTTCCATTTGACAACTCCAAAGCTCTGCAATGTTAAAATTAAACCAAAATACTTGCTCTTATTACAGTTGGGTTCAAGAAGAACAAAGCATTGCAAGAAGCTAGAGCAGGTCAGTCTGCATAAAGCCAAGAATTATTTTTATTATCTAAAGGTAAGAGATAAAGACACCATATATCACATTTCAAACTTTTTTTTTTCTAGCTCAACGTGAACAATCAGTAGATTTCACCAAAAGTCTTAAAACTCGGTAAGATCTCAAGAGCAAGATGAAGTCACTCCTTAATCAATAGACTCCCTCTAAAAGCAAGTAAAGTCAGATTTGTTTTGTCTTTTGTTGTTACAGAGTCGAGCGTCCAAGGTCAGAAAGAAAAGATGGAGAAGTTGATGAAAGGTTCTGGGAGCTGTTGCTGAGTGCTGATAAGAAAGATTACGAGCGCATTTGTGCGGAATATGGAGTGACTGACTTTCGTTGGATGCTTAAGAAACTGAATGAGAAGAAACGAGAACAAGAAGAGCAGCAGGCGAAGGTGAAACACTAGCTTTTTAGGATAGTCTTAAATGTATCTTATATGAAAAAGTATATTCAGCACACCTGACCCCAAAATGAATTTGTGCTAGCAAATGCATTTGACGTTTTAAACCATTACATTTGTATTGTTCTACATATGCCTTCCATTTCACAGTATGTTGAATACCTGGGCAACTTGAAACACATTGAGATCAACAATACTGGATCTGCCCAATTTGAGTTTGAGATGGACCTCAAGGACCTCAGTGCCAAAATCTTCCTCTATAAAGTGAGACATTATTTTAAGAGACAATTCATTTCTTTGAAAAGTAATCACATACATTTGTAATCAGGAACCAAGGGTTATTTTTCAGCATGTTACAAATATTTTCCATTTTTTGATGCTATAGGACGGTGTTATGGTTCCATTTGACTCAGATGCGGATGACAAGCACAGTTTGCGTCAAACAGGCAGAAAGTTTGTCTTTAATGTAAAAGGCCTGTCTCCAGATGATGCTGGACTCTACCAAGTAGATGTTGAAGGCGTCAATGTCTTCTCTACTGACCTTAAAAGTGAGGTTCATTTGGAAAGATTTACAGCTCCAATAACATTAGGGCTGGGTATTGAAGTTCAATACTTTTGTGTTACAGTGCTAATTACTTCAGAGTGTCTAAATATTCTGTGGCATTGAGTCCTATATTCCAATAAGTAACTAAAATGCTTTCATCAGTATCAGTGAGCCACTGTTTTAATGACATGCCATAGTCATATAATAAATGGTAGCACTTCTTAAATTCTTTGCAATTCATTCTCACAATATAGGGTTTAGAGTCAGGAATGAATGCTGAAGTTAAGGTCTTCCCAGCTGTATCCCAAAACTTTGACACAAACCCAGCCCTAATAAACAGTAATGCTGAATATTTCTTCATCTTGACCATTACTTCTAACCTATTTTATGTTTCAGTTCCAATGGTTGAATTCCTGGTGAAGATTGAAGAGGTAAAGGCAGTGGAAAGAGAAGATGCAGTCTTTGAGTGTGTTCTTTCTGCCCCACTTGCGAAGCTTAACTGGCTGGGAAAGAGTGTTCCCTTGGCGCAAGGCGACAAGTATGACATTACAGTTTCTGAGGACATGTTAATCCACAGACTGGTGGTGAAGGACTGTATGAAGGTGGATGGTGGCATATATGCTGCTGTGGCTGGAATCAAGTCCTGCAATGCCTGGCTGATAGTAGAAGGTAAAGACAGATCTAGTTGATGTTCACTCAACAGATCAACCATCTGTGGTCTGTTTATCTTATGAATAAATAATTAAATACATGTATACATACATAGATACATACATACACCACATACACACAATTTTAACAATAAACATTTACCAAAACAGTGGCCTGAGTGCAGAATCTGAGGGGTGTGGTACAGCCATGCAGGCAGTTTTCCATTCACTGACTAACATATTAACACGTCTGTCTTTGCCTACCCTTGGAACAGCTGACACTGACCCAAACAACCGTGGAAAGAAAGCAGCACGCAAGACAACCCAGGCAGGAGGGAGTGGCGCCGACGTGGCGAAGATTGCAGCTGAGCAACAAGCTAAGCTGCAGCAAGCCAGAGAGGAAAGAATGGAGGCGATCAAACAGAAACAGGCTGAAGAGCCAAAGCCCCAGCCTAAGCCCAAGCCTGTAGTCGAAGGGGTGGTTGAAGAGCCAGAGGAGGAGGTGGAAGTAGTGGTGGAGGAAATGGCTCCAGAGCCTGATGATGGCTCTGAACAACCTGCTTTAGAGCCACCCAGTGAGGAAGAGGGGAAGAAGAAGAAAAGAGTGAGGACAGGACCTTTGGTCCCTGACACTGTAATCGGTAGGTCATTTTCAGTGCAGTCCACTGTGCAAAAGCAATTTTTGGCAGATATGTCTAAGAAATCACAAAAGTATAAGTAAAACCAACATAGACCTGAAAAATGGAAAGTTTTGTTGTAATTATTGGATTTTGCATGGATATGGTATATGACATGTGTAGGCACAAATTGCCTGAAACATATTTCATAGTACAACTATGAACAATTAAGATACATGGATATGGTGCACACAGTAGAGTGTACATATTGTTCATATGCTGAGAATAAATCAATCTTTTAGATAATGGGTATACATTATTCATCCAGACCCAGGAGTTCACTTCACTAGTGGGTTACAAGATGTAAGAGCCATTATGGGTCAGTCAGCTGAGCTGGAGTGCAAGCTAAGTAGCGCAAAGTGTGACGGAGTGTGGTATAAGGACGGACAAGAGGTGAGTGTTCTCTTGAGAGGTAAATCCATCAATCAAGTGCTATCATGCTCGCTGTTTTCATAAACAATATATAAAATGACATTATATAGAAAATAAATGCAGTAAGTAAGAAATGTTGGAAATAACCAAGGTGACATGTCAGTAACCACTCTAGCATCTGCACAGATAACATCCACAGATGACATGAAGATTATCAAAGATGGGGCTATCCACAAACTGGTGATTAGTAATTGTAAGGAAGAGGACAATGGAAAATATCGCTTTGAGGCTGATGGGCGCAAATCAGAAGCTATGCTTACAGTGGAAGGTAATTCTACTGACTGAAGGTAATTTAAGGTCATACACTTCAGTTGTATCGGTTTAACCTTTGGAGGTACCATAATGTAGGTAGTGACTGACAAGGTGCTTGTTTTTAATCCAGCGTAAATATGAAGAAGAAAGGTCAAATTAAGAACCTCGAAGGTAAAATTAAATACGTTGAAGGTATCCCTCACAAGGCAGTGTGATTTGTCTTGTTTTATAGTATTTGTTGAGCCCAATTTTCTAACCGAATTGCCTTCTATGTTGCATCTACCAGAAGCTGGGCATTTTGCTTTTGGTATCATTGTCATTTGAACCTTGATCATTAACAGAAAAAATCAATCTAACTTATAGTTTTACATCTTGGCTTTTTGTGGTAGAGTTGGATGTCTCGAGACCACTTTTACGTGGTCTTGGTCTTGTCACAGTCTCGACGGTCTTTTGTCTTGGTCTTGTCTTGGTCTCGGATCCCTCGGTCTTGTCTT
>JBBPCW010000106.1:17306459-17323706 GCA_037974425.1 Phenacogrammus interruptus
ATTTAGTGTATGTGTGTGTGTGCATTTGTGTGTGTGTGTGTGGGTGTGTGTGTGTGTACATCCTACACATCTCTGCCTACCATTTAGGAACATTTCAGACAGTATCTTAAAGTATAAGAGAATGACACCAACAAATGTTTTTATGTATACATTACAAATAAATTATGTTATTTGTATGTACAAATTAAGAAAATAAATATCCTAATACACACTATAATTAAATTATTCACTGCAGGTACAGAGCAGTCTCAAGATATGACACATTCCCTGTGCCCATCTTGCATTGTTTGTTTCTCCTCTAGAGCATGACGCAAGGTTAAGGGTTAAAAACACTTAGAAGTGAAAGCAAGTGACCTTCGGCTTCATCCTTAATTAAACTTTCTTTCAAATGCCAGGTCAGTCCAATAACATTCCTTTTCAGTGATCACCTCGAAATGTATTTACAGCCATACCAACTCGGGGCATTAACAAGTAAGTCAAATTGTAAAAAGAAGGTTAACAAATTGGTTCTAAATGTCTGGTTATTACATCAGCCCTGACCCCAGTTTGTAGTCTTCCATTAATAGATACCAATATTCTGCATGGGAACACGAGTGTATGCTGACTGTAAAAGTGAAATGCAACGAGGTCTTGTGACAGTTGGCAAAAAAGAGCCTCTGGGTGGGCAGGCGGTGGAGGGAGTGGGATGGTTTCAAGCTGAAGACAGACAGATTGGGATGGACAGAGATAGAGTCCTACAGTGGTGATTTCAAGCTGTGCTCCTGGGACAGCCCAGGATCTGTGAGGCCCACCAAAATTCACAAAAACGTCAGCTTTTCTTTTGATCCTTAAATGTTGAAATGGCACTTGAATATCGAGGCAACAGATCTTAAGAGGTTCGACTCCATTGGAGCATGAAGACAAATCTAATTGTAAATCTGTAAGCTAACCTACATACAAATGGATTAATCAATATTTGCCCTAACTCATAACACCTTCCTTGGTGTAATATCAATAGCAAAATGTGGCCTTGTTTGCTGAAGTCTTCTGACCATTTGCAATATAAAAGAGGCCAAGTTTCACCACCAAGTTAACAAGAACTCATATTGAAAATTTTTAATACAGCATGAATCTTAAAACCATGGTCAAAGCAAAGTCTTTTAAATGGTATCTGAATCCACTGCATGTACTCTTTTGAGGTAGATAATACAGTATACTGATAACAACAATCATCATTTGCTCTTAATCCTTCTAAAAGTAGCATCTCATGGTGGCATGAAGCATTCCAAAAGGAGCATGGAGCAATGTGACTTTGAAAGTACTACACAAAGCATAGAACATTGTTTTCTGTTCTACCACGGTCACCCCTCGACCCTGCCTTACCACAGCAATAAATGCCTTTAAGGACATCAAGCCTCTGAGCTCACGTCTCAGCAAGCATGCAGCTTGCACTGGGTTGGCCTTCAGTGTGAACTTCTCAAAATATCCACCACTGTCAAACAAGCTTTCCTGGTAATAGCTGATTTCCCTCTGCACACAAGGGATGTTCTGCATTTTAGTAAGACCTATTTATTTCTTGTCCACTCCAGTTTTATAAGCAATTCATTTCTTGTCCAGTTATTCAGTTCCCAACAATGTGCCCAGCTCAACTTTTTTTTACTATATTATCTGATTCTGTTAATGCACATAATTCACTATTAAAATATACTACCAAAACAGAAATTTGAACCGTTGCTCAATCCCAGTGCCTGCATGGCTGCTGGAAAATATTAATCAACTGGGAGGTGTCAAATATGAACTTGAACATATGAACATATTTCTTCTGCCAAAGTCAGGGATGAATGTAATATCATACAACGCCGTCCATAGGGATCCTGGCCCCCTTTAGAAGTATGAGAGATAATTCTAAAGGTGCTTGCAAAGCAAAGTCTTTACTGAAGCACTGAGCAGGCTGTTTTAGGCTCTTAAGACTTAAGGTCTATTATGTATTTATTGAGCATAGTCATCATTTACCCAGAAGTTTGATTATTTGTGTGCTAACTGATGGTTAGAGTAGTTTCTAAGAAGTTACTGTTTATCACATATATGTTCCTTAGTACGCTTAATTAAAAACAAAACAAAACACACAGACCATGCTTACGGTTAGTTAATAAAACTGATTAATGCTTATCTATTCTGAGAATATGTGACACAATTCAATTTAAGCTTTCTGCATAACAAGGGTATTACTTCCATGCCATTCTATGACAGTGGGAAGTCACAAAAAAATTTAAAAAAGCGATTAATTTAAGCATTTTCACATCATATTAGCCCAGTTGCTCAACACTAAACACTTAGCGCTTCAACTCTCATCCCTTCAGAGGGAGCTGTCTGTCTGTAATTTAGAAGGCTCTGGTCAGTAATTATTCAACAGCAGGGTCATGGGGGTAGAGACCTTGCTGGTGTCCTGGCATCCTTAGATGAGTTTATTAGCCTTGTGGATAGAGAGGCTTCCCAGGACTATCAAGCTGGGCAGCAGAGCAGTAAGAACTGAAAACGTCATCTGACTGAGGGTAAGTTTATTCACTAACAGGGCACCAAACTTTCAAACATGGGTTTACTTTGAAGAACAATAGTATTGCTGATGTTTGATTCATTCAGCAGCATTTTGTTACCTAAAAGCATTGCTATTTTTTATTGGTAACTTGGTTTACACTGACATTGTACATGTGTTTTCTTGCTTTTCAGCATCCTTGTGCAATGTGCAAGAGAAATACATGTACAAACAAACTATTGTTTGTGATTTTAATCGTTTTTTGCTCATTATCAATTGCACCATTCTCCTGTAAACTAAACATATGCATGATGATCTAGCTGACTCATCCTTCCTTAACGATGATCACTAATCGTGGTCCTACTTCCTGCAGAAAAATGACCCGTGTGGTGAATTCCAAAATTATACCATCTAAGACTTATTACAACTGTCACATAGTGACTCATCCTAAATCAATATTCTGAACTTTCTGAACTTAGAAGACAAACTGAAATTCACTATGAAAAAGTGCATCACACAGGTGCTAGGTCAGGACATGATTCAGACTCTCATTACTGAAAGCCATTTCTATCCTTAGTGTCATATTCAGATCATCTGCTTGATATAGGAATAGAACATCTTAGTGAGTGAAGAAGTGCCCATGTATCTTTTGTTGCATGCACTTGTGCAAGTTAAAACAATGACTCATTCATGGCAAAGCTAAAAAAAAATCCTAAATAAAAAAACATTTTTAAATCAAAATTTTCTTTAAAAACAGTTTTAACTTTGTAGACCAACATGCCCTCTCTAAAGTAGACTACACTAGTTTGCACATCTCTAACATACAGTTTCTATAGTATATAGAGTGTAGGGAATGGAGCTGTGAACTGCACAGTGCAGGCCAAGTCCAGAACTGAAGGTTACAACCACTGATCTAGACTACTGTGTGATATGGACCTTTCATAATCCGGTTGCTTTATTCAAATGTTTGTGGATCAACCAACACTTCATTGTTCTTAAAATAGTTAGAGATCATTACAAAGACTGGTAAGATTTGCCCAACCCCCAAAACAAATGTATGTCCTACAAGAACCTGTCCTGCAACTGCACAATTTATACTGGCAAACGGCAAAACAAATGTCAACTGTAAAATCATTTCAATTTGGAAATTCAACTGCCTGATAATTGGATGAAACTATTTTTTAAATGACTAAAACTGAAGTATTTATGAGTGATGTAACTTTTGTGAAATTCCAACAGCAGCTCCTGATTTTATTTACTAAAAAAAACTGATAACAATAACTAATACTGGCCTTCCACACAAAGAACACACAGATATACTGTACAAACAATCACTATTTACTGTGTAATGTTATTGGTATATATTCTATTTTATTCAAAAATAGAATCTAGTTTATTTGGTATATGTAGAAATATTCATGTGAAGAAAGAACACTGATCATGTGAAAGGTTTTTAAATATTGTTTTTTGTAGGTGCTTAAGACTTTTGCACAGTACTGTATGTCCCAAAATAACATTTTTTTGTAAATAATATTTGAAGGGTAAAAGGAAACTGCATAGAATGTAAAAGCTCTTTAACAAAAATACTACTTTAAGAATCATCAATTGAAGGGTTCTTGAAAGAAAAGATTCTTCTATGAAAACATGTAAGAACCTTGTCCTTTCTATTATTAAGTGTAAGTGGAAAACTGACTAAGAGGGTTGCATCGCACAATGGCACGAACAGTTTTCATTTAGGTCTGAAGGGGAAAAGGCAGAAAAGACCAAGATTTCACAGTGAGTTTTGTGGGTTTCACAGACAGAAAAAAAGGAGGTCAGATTATGTGTAATATGTGGTCTATCATGTATAGAATTAAATACATTATAGAGTTAAATTGACCATCTATAACCCATATGCACTATAACAGTTGTGAGAAACCTGTAACATGATTCTAAAAAAAACATAATAGATATTTTATATACATTTATTTCTATGCAAAATAGAGATTACCAAAAACATGTCAGCAAGTCAGCACTGGCACTGCTTAGTGGCCAAAAGATGAGTGGCACTTGCTGTCTTCTCCAGGTTTAAACATACAAGTTAACAACAATTGTTTCATGTCAGAGCTCATGGTTGGTCATATGTTGTTTGTGTGTTTTAATGCTTGGAGCCTTTTAATGCTGAAGCAAAATACCAAACTTCATCATGCAGCACTGCTGCAGAGCTGACTCATTTTTAGCAGAATGGGCTGTGTTGAATAAAAAATACATCAGAGAAATTTGCAGTGCCTTAAGCATCTGCTTTAAAAAAAATTAACTACACAAACCAAGTCAATCATGCAAATATACCTCTCAATAGCTCAATATTAAAGTATAAGGATGATAATACTTAACTTGGGCAGCTGTATTATGTGCAAATGAAGCAAAATCAGGACTGGAATTTCAGATGTCAGCAAAAACATGCTTATGTATAAAAAGTACAAAGGTCATTATCAGTAAGTATGAATAAATCAATAAGCCCTACACAGCACTGAAACATTTAACCTGATAAAGAGTGGACATGCCATTGTTGTCAAACTTGTACACACAAGATTATACATTAGCCACTATCTAATATCCCTCCTGCAATATAGACAGTCATACATGAATATTTGCCCCATTGTTGGCTGAATGGTTCCTTGAGTGTTACAATACATGTTTTCCTGCTACATTTTGTTGTTTTATCTGCTCTGATCCACCTAATCCTGGTAACCATGTGTATTCAAGCAGAGAAAACAACTAAATACACAGGGCAGAGCTACTCTGGGTCAAGGCTTGGAAACCATTACAGGTTAAAAAATTGATTCCTCAAGGGGAAAACTTAGTGGCCTCCGTCTGGTTGTACACTGAATGCCCTTAACACCTTTGGTGCTTGGTCACGGCGCACAGTGACAGAGATATGTTTACCTCACTGTGCTTTTGGCCAGGCCACGCACACTGGTGGCAGGTGTCTGCATTAAATGTTAGCATATGCAACAAGCCACATGGGACCATAAAAGTCGACCTCGGCTATGTCAGGCGGCCCAGTTTTACGTGTTCTGTCAGTACACCAGAAGCTCATTTTCAGCTACAGGATCCAGGCCAAGAAAGGAGCAGCCTGCTGTCGTGGTGGGGGCACAGGCCAAATTTACACCCACATGTGTTTGACAAACCTAAGATTAACACGTTCTTTACAAGGCAAATGATATGTAATGTACAGCTTCAGTGGTATTCTAGGCAAACGTCCTAAATCCCATTCTAACACCACATCCCTATTAACAGGTAACATTGTAAACCAAGGCATAAACAAACACACCCCCAACTATTCCCTTTAAATAAGCAATCATCTTTTTAATGCTAGATAGTGCTTATCTCAATCACAGAATTTCTCATCATTTCCCATCAACAGTGAAATTATTCAATAGCAATTTCTTTTCCAGTAGATATTCTAGCCACTCTTCCATTATACCAATATTGTACTGTTGACTGGTCTTTTTATAACATTTTTAGTTGACTCTTTGTTTATAATATAAAGATATGTCTTTGATTATTTTCTATTTTCTGTGCTACACTACATTTAGAATAAAAAAGTTTACATTACTTTCCAAAAGTTTGGGAACACTGGAATTGCATACTATAAAACTAAATCGGTTGCAGGTGCACACAGAAAATTCTGTATGGTTTAAACTGATTGATGGACGTCTTTTAAATTAAGACATTTTCAGTGATGGTTCCACGATCCCTATCTGAGAAACCTGTATTACAGCATGATCCTAACAACCAAAAAATAACTTCTGGAATCCTTTATATTCACTGTGATAAATGTTCCTGATTCATATTTAAAGCATTTCACATTCATTATGTCAGAAAATGATAATAGGTAAATAAAATGTCTTATTTAATATTTATATTTTTCCAGGTCATGACCTCTCATTGTTCCTAAAATAACGAAACTTAAATTTTAAATAAACCATCAGTTTATATTCTGGTGTTTAACTGTATTCAATTAACTACTGTATATTAGTTATTATTTAATAACCGACAAGTGATTCTAAAATTTTGAACAGTAATAAATACAAATCTAATGTGTTTTTGTAGAATATCACACCGGATTTGGTTATACAGTGAAATTGGAGACAGTAAAAGTACAGTTAAAACATCTTTTAAATAAAAACCTTAATTCTAAGGAACGATCAAGTGTTCAGTAATTGTTTTTTTTTTTATATGGCATGAGAGACTCAAATAACAGCCTCAAGAGAGCTCGTAAAGATAACCCTAGACATGTATCTTACACATGTATTACATGTAGTTTTGAATGATCTAATATTTCAAATCATATTAAATGCATTGCAGAATTGAATGTATTGACTATAACCCATATGCATTATATCAGTTTGTGAGAAATCTGTAACATAATTCTAAAAAATGTTAATAAAGATATTTTTATATACATTTATTTATATGCAAAATACCTCTACAATACATAGAGGTATTTTGTGGAGCATGTGGCTTTCATCAGCTATTTTTATTATGAATATTCCATTGCTGGAAGTTTCAGAGAGCCTCTTTTCATTCTTCTTGTCCACAAGTCAATAGATTACCAAAAACATGTCAGCAAGTCAGCACTGGCTCTGCTTAATGTTTGTGGCCAAAGGATGAGTGACACTCGCTGTCTTCCCCTAAAAGCAGGACAAGACAAACGACCAGGGTGAGACGAGAGTGAGACTCTTCCAGCATCTAAAGGTCACTTTATGCTGTGTAGCTTGCACAGTGATCCAAGAACAAAATGAACCTCTAGGACTTCTTTCTCAAATTATTTTAATGTAATCATACTTAAGACACTTAGAACGTGTTTTGAATAAAAAACACATCCACAACATTATATCACCGAGAGCTTAAATGGATGACATTGGTTGTCTCATTGCGATGGCTTGTGTCAAAGCGTGGTATATGTGAAGCAGCAAGTAAACAGTCAGTTTTACTTGCTGCAACCAGTGTCTTGGAACCAGATACCACAAAACACGTTCAGAGGACTTGCAGATAAGTAAGACAATTTTAATCAGCTCTTCATCTGGAACATCTGACATTGTACAAGGCGCTTAAAGAAGTGTACTTTCGCAGACATGCAGACATTTGTGATCATTATTGTTAAAACCAGTCATGAAATAATGAATGACAACATTCTGTAAGCTTGGGCCAAACACATGAGCTCACTGTGTGTTGGGTTAACTCACATGTGAGTAGTTACTGACCCCTGCAGGTGTTTTAAAGTGTTACATTCATTCACTACAATCTATAGTCTCATTTATTCTGGAAGGTTTACATCCCTTTCACACTTTACGCTTGTGCAATATCATATGTATGGTGCAATATTATTCACTCTGGAAGGTTTACATACCTTTCACTCTACTGTTCCACTGCTGTATTGTCTTGGATTTCCATCCCATTCACGCTGTTGTTACACTGCTGTATTTTTATTATTTATTTTTCCTGTTATCTCTTGCACTCCAATGCTGCTAACTGTTACTTCTGCAATAATCATATTTATGGTGCAATACTAGTCATTCTGAAAGGTTTACATAGCATCCACACCATAATGTAATATTACCAGTACATTGTTCTGGTGTCTGTTTATTGAGTTGTTTTGCACCGCAGTCCATGGAGAAATATCTCATCACACTATGCATGTGTACACAGTTGCTGATGACCATAAAGGAACCTTGGACCTTAACTGTGTAAAAATTGCAGCAGTTGGCAGTGCAGTTGATTGTTATTTAAATTACAGGTGCTTTATTTTAAGATTTGTCTGTGACTACGAGCAGCAAAATGTGGAAGAAATCTGAAAAGGTGGCAGATCAGACAGCAGCAGGCGAAGGTAAATGTAATCTGTTCAAACAAAATCTATTTAAATCATCAGCTTTCTTTCGTGTGTGTGTGGGTGTGTTATGCACAGTATGTAGTCAAATTTAACATGAGAGTAAATTCTAGAGGCACGACATGTACAGGTGGCACAGATTTTACACTCCTGCTATTTATTCCCTGCTTGCCCTACTTTGCCACAAACAGGCCCTAACTTAATGTGTTCTAATGTGTTAAGAAACTAAATAAATGAACCCAGCTATATGAAAAAGCAGGAGCTTTGATCAATGAACTTTTCTCCACAGCCATTAATAGTGTTTGTATTTTTTTTTAATTCAGTGGGCATTAAGAAGAAGTCTAAAGTGCCCGGAGTGATGATCTTGCAGTTTGTTGAAGAACTTCCTGAAGGAAAATCTCATCCAGACTTCCAGCGGAAACCCATCGCTCTGACTATTCAGGAAGGTGCACTTTTTTTAGTGTTTTGAAAAAAGTCTACATATATGTACCTTACAAATCATGCCAGTTTGACAGAAAATGAATCAGTACATATCAAAACTCTGCTTTCTGTCCAACAGGCAAATTAGCAGTTTTCAAGGCAATTGTCACAGGGGATCCTGAACCTACAGTCACATGGTCCAGAAATAACGGAGATGTCTCTGATCCACAGAAATATCAAACTAAGTTTGACCCCAGTTCTCGAGAACACACAATAGAGGTTTCAGATGTTTTGATATAATTAAGCTGTATGTCTTTTACATCGTATACAGTTTTTAGAAAATTTCAAAAGATAATCCTGTCTGGGGTTTGTGTTCTAGATGCCTAAAGTTTCACCAGATCAAGCTGACACTTATAAATGTATGGCAACTAACGAGTGGGGCAGGGCTTCAGTCACAGTCATGTTGAACGTAATTGAAGGTATGAAATGATCTTGCTTTGTTTGTTTCCATTCTGATTTAATTATAAGACACCTGTCACCAACAGTTTTGCATATCCATTTCAGTGGGATTCAAAAAACACAAGGCATCGTTAGCAGCTGGTGAGTCCTCAAAACCACACTCTTGGGGCAGTGTATGGTAAACACAAACACAGCGAGTGATTTCCTTGTTTTACATTCCTTTTTTTCTGCAGAAACAGAGACAACAGAACTCAAATGGGCACCGAAGAGAAAAAGGTTGAACCTAGCTTAGTCACTGTCAGAACAATACCCACCTAATTAATGTTGTTCATTATTTTTAGTGTCATTTGAAAATGCCTCCTGCTCTTTATACTGTGGTACAATTTTAAGATGAACAGACCATAGGAAATGTTCAAAAAGTCCTTGGACAAAAATCATTTACATGCCATTCAAAGTTAGTCATTTTTTCTCAATTTTTGCCCATTTCCCAAACCCATTTGGAGATACGAGGCTTGGTTGCAATGGCAAATATGTATGAATTTTGTCTTTTTTCATCTCATTTCAACTTTAAACTTTGCTTTCACAGTAAAGTACGTCCAAAAAATGAACAGAAAAAGGATGGCGAGATCGATCCAAAGTTCTGGGAGATTTTGCTGAGTGCTGATAAGAAAGATTATGAACGTATTTGTGCTGAATATGGAGTGACTAACTTCAGATGGATGCTGAAAAAGCTGAATGAAATAAAAAAAGAACGAGAAGAAGAGCAAGCCCAGGTATCCCAAAGCACTTCCAGATGTGCAAGTCAGCCCTACAAAAAAAGATTCTGTTTATCATATTAATGGTCATCTACCTCTCTGCAGTTCGTCAAAAGCATTTCCAACTTGAAGCACATTGAAGTCAAAAGCAATGGCACAGCATCATTCGAAGTTGATCTTGACCTTATAGACCCCAAGAGCAGGATTTTTATTTACAAGGTAAGTTGACTGGGTGGTATCACACATGCTTGTTTGAGCTCAGATTTCATGACACATTCAGAACTCTTCTTTTAGGACGGAGAGATGATTGAGTACTCTGAAGAACTGGAGGCAGAGATGAAACATAGCCTGAACAAAGTGGGCAAGAAGTTTGTGTTCAGTGTCAGGGACCTCCTCCCTGATGATGCTGGTCTGTATCAGATAGATGTCGAGGATGTGAATATGTTCTCCACTGAATTTAAGAGTAAGTAAACACTCAAAATAACCTAAAAATACCCTTCATCACAGGTACTCAGTCTGTTTTTCTTAGTTCCACAGGTAGAGTTCTTGGTGAAGATTCAGGAAGTCAAGGCTATGGAAAGAGAAGATGCCGTATTTGAGTGTGTTCTGTCCAATCCCTTCTCCAAAATTATTTGGGTGGGGAAAAGTGATACTCTGGAACAAGGAGAAAAGTATGACATTACGGTATCTGAAGACAAACTGATTCACCGACTTGTGGTAAAAGACTGTATGCAGGTGGATAAAGGCATCTATGCTGCTGTGGCTGGAATCAAGTCTTGTAATGCCTGGCTATTAGTGGAAGGTAAAGTTTTACTCTCATTAATACAAGGAGAAATTGTCTATATCAGCAAAATCGCGATGTCACTGTAATATTAGTTTCAGCTAAACTATATCTAAATATAACTAAAAGGTAAGTAATATGTCCATAGTCCTGTTGTCACTTTTTTTTTTATTTTCTTTTGTGCATTTCGTCCCATTATCCAGACCCTCACATTTAACCGCACTGTGTATCATCCACTGAGTGCTTGAGAGTATTTTAAAATGACAGTTTATGATCCATAAAAACAAACACACCGTAAATGGCCATTATGGAAATGTGCCACTTGTCTGGTTATCGTCTGATATATTTTGTATCATTCCCTTTGTTGTGAACCTCTAAATAAGAAAAACAGAACAAAACAGTATATTCATTGAGTAGAAGCACTCAGATGGCATGAATTTAAGTGTTAACAGCTGCGGTGATTTATTCAGAAAATACAGGGACATTGAATCCTATCGGTACCACCCAGTATCTCCCATGTATAGACAAGTTGTACAAGAAATTGATATATTACTCATCTATCAGTCATATAAAAGGGCCCCCATTGGCCACATCTGTTCTTTACAAATAAGTAATATATAGTAGTCACCAAGTAATAAGTCTTAAATATTAGCTTCAGGTTCAAAGCCTTTTTTGCTACAACAAGAAAAAGTAGCAAGTTTCATGCTACCAGTGCATGAAGTATCTAATATATTATTACTGCTTATATCTTAAGATATTTTGTAAGAGACATTCTTTTGTTAACCCCATGGTCAAGCTGACAATGATCCAAACCAGCGTGGCAAAAAGAAAGCCCGAAAATCAACACAGGCTGGAGGGGCAGGCCTTGATCTGGCGAAGATTGCAGCAGAGCAGCAGGCCAAGCTGCAGAAAGAAAGAGCGGAGAGGATTGAGGCTGCAAAGACAGCCAAGGCAGAGAGAGAGGCAGAAAGCACCACTGGATTTGGCTCCAGTGATGGATCTGGGGATGGTGGTTTTGGAGCTGATTCAGGACTTGGAGCAAGCACAGGCTTTGACACTGGCTCTAGCTCAGCATCTGGATCAGGAGCTACATTTGGAACTGGATCTGGCTTAGGGTCTAGTTCTGGTTCTGGGGATCATTCAGGAGCCAGAAAAGAGATCACAGATAACACTCCTGGAGACACTTCAGGGCAGTTTGGGAATGCTGGGGATGGACGACCTGGTGTAGGAACTGGAGACATAGGTGAGAAAGTTGTGTTCTGTCATCAGGACAAAGAATTCATAATAATCTATGGAAACATTTGGAAAAATCTGATTTGAATGTAACTTACTATTCATTACCATTTCATCACTGGTTGTTATGTTCATGTTTAGACACAGCATGGCACTCTAACACTCAGCATCTTTTGATCTGCAGCTGTTGAGATGATACACTGTAAACTTTAAACACTCGGGGTACTTTAACAAACATTGGGGAACTGAAATGATCCAAGTATTTATATTTAAATAAAATGTGCAAGAAAGGTGCTATTTAGTGACATTTCCAACTTAATTCTGAATACTACTATTGAGTAAATTTGTTCCATCAACAATAAGAATTTACTTAAAACTTAAAGCAATAATATTTAAATAAAAACTCGTAATCAAGATATAATATGTATTTCCTGCAAACATGGGTATTCTATAGAAAAGTGTATTTGTTGGATTTGAGGTAATTACAATGAATTACAGCATGTTCCCTTATATAAAGTGTGTAAAGCAATGTAAAATAATAACTGCTGTTTGCAGCCTTGCAATTTGGTTCACATAATGCATGCAAATGAGTGCTCTCAACCCTCATACTACAGTTTATGATTTACATAACTCATTTCCTATCAAGTTTCAGTATGCATTTCAACAATTTAAAACCACTTTCATCCACATGAAACCAGATAAAAACTACAGTACTGTGCAAAAGTCTTAGGCACCTCAGAAAAGTATGCTTAAATGCTGTTTACTATTGGACAGTAGTGTTAAGTTAGTGTTACATTACAACAAATACAAACAACTTACATTGCAACAAATACAAACAACATTAAGAGTAAATGGTGGTTTTATGTGTGGCAAAGTGTTCGCTTAACCATTTCCAGACCTCTTTCCTCATGGAGACACTGAGCAGAAACCTGGATCCAAACCTGTGTTCTTCTAACCAGCTCACAAAGTATTGACTACTTTTTAGAAAAAAGAAATCTTGATATTTTTTACTGCTTGCTTGTTTGTTTGTTTGCATTAATTGTATTCAGCTGTGTTTTTGCTGGCAGAAAGAAACCCACTGCTGATATAATTTTGCACAGGTGCCTAAGACTTTTGCACAGGACTGTATCTTGTGAACAGAGGAATGCACACAGTTCTTGAAAATGAAAGCAAGCTGTTTAATATCATGACACCATCTGTCTGCAGAAGGTCAAGTGCGCCTGACCAGTGGACTGTCAGATGTTTATGCAGCCCGTGGAAAGCCAGCAGAATTAGTCTGCAAACTGAACAATAATAAAGCTGATGGAGCCTGGTCCAAAGATGGGGAGCAGGTAACTTACGTTTTGTAAAAAAATAACTTTGCGGAATGTATTCTTCTCATTCTCAGTGACTACTTTTATAGCTTTCTTCTACACGTGGAGTGACTATATCCAAACATGAAGGAACTCATAAATTGACTATCGAAAGCTGCAAAGATTCTGACTCGGGCAAATATGAGTTTGAAGCAAGTGACTGTAAAACCAGTGCTACGGTATCAGTCGGAGGTATCTAAGTCTGTTTATGCTCATTTTTTTCAATTTGTTGAACACTACTGCATTACAATGACTGATTTCTCACATTTTCATTAATATTTTTAGGTTATTATAAGAAAAAAATATGAAATAAATGCAAACAAGACAGCATGCAAGCTGGTCATTTCTTTGAATGTTTCAGATGCTCCAGAATTTGACCCTGACGAATTGCACAAGTTCACCAATCCTGTGGTAGTGAAAGCAGGCCAAACTGCATCCTTTAAAATGATGTTTCCACCACAAGATTCTCTGGAGATCAGGTGGTTTAAGGATACTCATGAGCTGATGGATGGTGGT
This sequence comes from Phenacogrammus interruptus, assembly GCA_037974425.1. NCBI lineage: Eukaryota > Metazoa > Chordata > Actinopteri > Characiformes > Alestidae > Phenacogrammus > Phenacogrammus interruptus. The sequence goes on from JBBPCW010000106.1 coordinate 17,320,360, forward strand.
GGGGTGAAAGTCACTAAAGAACCAAATCATAGTCGCCTTCAAATAAAAGACTGCTTAGAATCAGATGCTGGAGAAATTAAGATCCAGATAAAAAACCTTTATGGTGCTGTTGAGGCTTTATCAAGACTAATTGTTCTTGGTAAGGGTTTTTTTTTTTTCGAGTCAAACATTATTATTTTTTTCGGTTTTATTGCATCACTAATATTTTAAAAAAATACATATTTGTTCCCCCATCCAGGAAAGCCCAGTCCACCAAAAGGCCCAGTCAAAGTGATAGAGAGTACTGACTGTGTAATTGAACTCAAGTGGACCCCACCTAGTAATGATGGTGGCTCAGCAGTAACAAACTACATCATTGAGCGTCAGCAGGCAGGCCAGAGTTTGTGGAAGAGGCTTGGGGATGTCTCTGCAGACACTTTAACCTTTAGGGACAGAAATGTAGCCCATGGCAAGAGATACATTTACCGCATTTATGCAGAGAATCCAGAGGGTATTGGTGACCCACTGGAGACTGACAACATCATGGCTGGCACTTTAGGTAAGAGATTTTAGAGAAAGTGTTCACTTTTTACTAATGATTATGCCCCTTAAGCTTGATTATACAAACTGCATAAATTATGACTAAACATGAGACAAATATTCCATATATTGCTCATTTTGGTAGCACATTGGGCATGAAAGTCAAGTGTACATTCTTATAAAAAAAAAAAAAGACCAGACTTAATGTGAAATGTGTTATAGCCATATTTAAGCACACTGAATACTTAGTGCTCATCAATGTGTTGCAGTATTTCCGGGCCCACCAGCTCCTCCTAAGGTGGTCAGTGCATTTAAGAACTGCATCAATCTGGAGTGGACTCCTCCAGAGAACGATGGAGGAACAAAACTTCTGGGTTATCAGCTGGAGAAATGCAAGAAAGGCACAAACCAATGGGTAGCTTTGAATTCAGTTAATGAGCCTATCAAAGGTATATAAATTCTAAATCAAATAAAAAAGTCTATGTCTTCAATCTGCAGATTGCAAATGTAATTTTAGCATATTTACACATGCTTTGCCTTTAGTAGTCTTTGAAATCAGTATGAATGAATGTGCTTGTATCAAAACATCTTCTCTGTCCTCACTCAGGGCTGAAGTATGCGGTGAAGGAGGTGTCTGAAGGATCAGAATATGAGTTTAGAGTGGCAGCCATTAACGCCTCTGGAGCTGGAGAACCCAGTCGTCCCTCTTTGATGGTCTGTGCTAAAAATCCTAACTGTAAGTGGCAGGAGCAATTAACATAAAAGCAAATCAGTTCCCGGTTTTAAGGTTTGAGCAATATTTCAGTCCATTAAATAATGTCTCTCCTTTATTTACTGTTTTTTAGTGAAACCATATTTCAAAAATTCTGAAGACTTCATGGTTGTGAGAGCAGGAAATTCTGCCAGAATAAAAATTGATTATGAAGTAAGATATTTATTTTTTAGTGGCTTCTACTTTATTATTCTATTACTCCCATTCAGTTCTGATAATGTTTGTTTGTAGGCTTCTCCAGTACCAGAAATCCAGTGGTTGAAAGATAATGAACCTGTGTCTCCATGGTTGAACATTGATAATGTTGAGGGTACATCAACACTTATCATAACCAACTCAAAGCGGCAAGACTCAGGCTTGTACACCATTGTGGCGAAAAACTCCAGTGGGAAGACTACTTTTGACATAGACATCAGAGTAACAGGTAATGTTAAAACCTACACTGCATCGTCATTGTGGTCTAACCCCAGGAGTATTTATGGGTGCTCATTACTCATAAATACTCCTGGGGATAGTCCATTTTTGCTTAAATACCACTCATTTGGCAGACATGAAAAGTACTCCATAATTAGTTACACCTGCAATCAGAAGGTCATAAGTTTGAATCCCATGACTGCCAAAGGCACCACTGAGGTTGTGAATGAGGAACCTTCCCCACACGCTGCTCCCTGGGAGCCGTTGTCAGCTGGCCACTGCTCCACTCAGGTGAATGTGTTAAATTCAGTGGACTCAAGCAATTTCCTCCAGAATCAATATAGTATATAAAAACAATCCCAAGGCAATAACTTTAAACTGAGAAAATGAACCACCAGATGTAATTTTAGATGAAGTGAAGGCCACTTCATAGACCAACAAAGACATAGATGACATGAGCAAAAGACCTTACTTGTGTACTCTGTAGAACATTCTCCTTTTTACACATTGAAGGTAAGTGTTATAAACCTCCCACTATCCACCCCCCTAATTCATATTCTCAATTATGTGTAATCAGATGAACCCAAGAAACCAGGCCCAGTGACTCTCGAGCAGCTGATGCATGGTAAGGTCATAATCACATGGACTCATTCACCAGACCAGGAGCTGGATGACCGGCTGCACTACCTGATAGCAGAACATGACTCAGACACACGCATATGGCGCCCAATAGCTGATCGTCTCTTCTGCACAACCTACACCACCAGTGTCCACTCAGGACGAGAGTACCACTTCAGAGTGTACGCCAAGAATGACATGGGTCTGTCCGAGCCCTCACAATCACCAACATGGGGTGTTAACAGTCGCAAAGGTGCGGATACGTTACGCAAGCCAGAATCAAGTTTGAAAAGGGCTCTTTTTCTTTTTAAGCTGCAAAAATTGGTTACTGATCAGTTGGTTCTGAGGTTATTATTTAGTATATAGGTATAAAAGAATAAAGCAGTATTGCTCATTAGAAATTCATCAATACCAACTTTGCACCTGTAACCAACTACAAGTGTCAGATTTTTTTGACTAAAAAGACATTTGAATACATGCCCTAAAGGTGCTTGTACATGCAATGTATTACGTACATCCATCACATAGTAGACAGTTTTCTTAAATGAACTACTTTGCATCAAATTCCATTGACTGTCTGTTGCTTGTTTAGCTTCACTATACACAACTCTGCCAGCCATGATCACCTTTGAGAGACCCCCCTCCATTCTGGTTCCTTTGAAAGTCCACACTCATCCGAAGGGCTACCAGTGCTACATGACCTGTGCTATTCGAGGTTCCCCTGCTCCCAACGTCTTTTGGTATCTGAATGGCATCTGCATCAACTCTAATAAGCATTACTACATCACCAACGTTTATGGTGTTTGCTCCATGTACATCATCAGAATTTCACCCAGCGATGGCGGCGAATACAAAGTAGTGGCTGTCAACTCATTTGGGAAAGTAGAATGCTCTGCCAAAGTTCAAGTAAAAGGTAAAGAAACCAGTGTAGAATTGTCCATTTTTGGTTACTATTATTATTATTATTATTATTATTATTAGTAGTAGTAGTAGTAGTAGTAGTAGTAGTAGTAGTAGTAGTAGT
>JBBPCW010000106.1:17331993-17358122 GCA_037974425.1 Phenacogrammus interruptus
AGAGGAAGTATTTCATGCTGTTCACACTGTGTGCTGTGGTGTGTTCACGTATGACAAATGGTCACTTTCACATTTAACTAAATGTGCAGAAAGGGCTGCCTGTCCCATCTTCTTAAAAAGTACAAACTTTCTCAGATGTAACCAGAATGTATTGTTAAACTCACCACATGACACTAATTGCAGTACATGCATTAATTGTATGGCTTAACACTTTCCAGATGAACCTAAGCCTCCAGGCCCAGTACAGCTTGAGCAGAATGTAGAGGGCGCAGTGACTCTCACATGGACTCCATCTCCTGACGAGAAACGTGATGACCGGCTGCACTACATGGTGATGAAGCGCGACTCTGTCAAACGTACCTGGCGGACAGTAGCGGACCACCTCTTCAACCACAAATTTACCACTGTTAATATCATGCCAGGGAAAGAATATTACTTCCGTGTTTTTTCTAAGAATGATATGGGACTCTCTGAACCATCTGAGTCTCCAGCCTGGGGAACCATTAAAAAGAAAGGTTTGGAAAAAGGTTATCATTTAAGATACTGAAAAAAATAAATGTGGTCTGGGCATTCCCTTACAAATGTTTTGCTTTGCTAGTTTTACAGTTTCTTGCAAATGCTTTGCTTTCAATTAAATATGTCTTGATACAGTTTGCTGCATTTTGTATAATAATAATTTTTTAACTGTAATAATGTAGGGGTGGCACGGTGGCGCAGGGGTTAGCGCTGTTGCCTCACAGCGAGAAGGTCCTAGGTTCGAGTCCCGGGTTGGGCGCATTGTCTTTCTGTGTAGAGTTTGCATGTTCTCCCCATGACCGCGTGGGTTTCCTCCCACCACCAAAAACATGCGTGCTTTGGGGAATAGGTGAATTGAGCACTCTAAATTGCCCGTAGGTGTGAATGTGAGCATCTGTCCCTATATATGGCACTGCCACGTGCTGGCGACTGTCCAGGGTGTACCCCGCCTTCGCCCATTGCAGCTGGGATAGGCTCCAGCACCCTGAATGCAGGAAAAAGGGGTAGATAATGGATGGATGGATGTAATAATGTATTAGGTCCCTTTCAAGGTTCTCAAAACCCCCTTATAAGACATAGTAAAGTTGTGTGCAACCTACTGTATGTTAACTTACAGAGTATATAACTTTTCTATTTTGATATTAGTCTGAAATACCGAGATTAGTATTTTTCATTAGCAAACAGTTTTAATATTAACGAAGACACACTTGAAGGTTAGCTGGGATCTCTTACATGTTTGGAAGTTTTGAAGACTTTCTTTAGACATTTGCGTTACAGGTATTGGTGACTGTGCCTCAGTTTCTAGTTCTGGGGGGTATTCCAGAAAGCAAGTTATGCTACATAACCGGGTAAGTTCTGCACTAACTTACACTTGAACTTACCCGGTTATGAAGCATAACCTGCTTTCTGGAATACCCCCCTGGTGTGTAAATAAAATATGTAAATGGATTTTACAGAATTTTTTTCTCAGCAATATTATCATTGTGATCAACTCCTGTTATGAAACAAAACTCACACTCCACATTGCTGAGTTACAGAAAATCATAGCTCCAGCAGCCTGCTGGACTCCTGAATTTACATTAATATATAATGGCAATTAATATTGAATATGAGGGAGGAGGGGGCTATGTTAAATGACATTAGTGACTGTTATGCCTGAGGTTTTCAGTTTTCCACAACATTGTCGCTGTAAATGTGCCAAGTCCAGCTTAATTGTAGTGTGCCACCATGTTACAGTAGTATTTTGCTTAGGCCACAGCATTAAAATCTAATGCAGAACTACATACTCCTAATGAAACAATTGCTAGTATTGTCTTCTAACGATGAACAGAGCTCTGTAGTTTTGTGAGTGAATCCAAACGCTTTTGCAAGGGAATGCAACGTAATTTTGCAATGAACCTCATTTTTAGTAGCAAAGCAAATGAAACATAGAAAATTGTAGGAAAATGCCATATTTTGCCTTTTGCCGTATGTTCCCCCCAAAAAACATGCTATTTAACCAGGGGAGCTCAAATCTTTGCATAGACATTTAGCAGTGAATTGAGACATTTTTAAATGATAACCCCAGCACAGCACTTAACCAAGTCCTACATTTCTTTTGTTCTTTTCAGGAAAATTTGAAATAAATGTGCCAGAACCAAAGATCCTGGACTTCCAGTCAGCCCCTAAATTTACTGTCCCTCTGAAACTATACGCAGTTCCGAAGGGCTATGAGTGCTACATGAGCTGCGCTGTGAGTGGCAACCCCAAACCTCACGTCACCTGGTACCGCAACGACATGAATCTCAACACAAACACCGACTACTACATCTCCAACACCTGCGGGGTGTGCTCCATGCTCATCCTGATGGTGGGCCTCAAAGACTCAGGAGAATACAAGGTTGTGGCTGAGAACCCTCTGGGCAAGGCGGAGTGTTTCACCAAGCTCACAGTCAGAGGTACGTGTCTGTGTTCATATTTTTACTGCAGGTTACGTTTGTCAAAAAATTGTGGAAATTGACTAAGCCATCTGAAACCATCTAACAGGTTTCTTTCTCTTTCATAAATTCCAGAATAGAAGAAGTCAAACAGATCTGTTGTGCAGCATCTGGACAAGAAAAAAATAGCCCTGCAGCTTTTTTGTGTTCTTGTTCTTCCTCCCTCACCCGAACATGATTCTGACTGGCCTTCATGCTTGTGAAACTTGTCTCTGTATTGGAAATGAAGCCTTGTCGTTTTAGCAGCAGTCTCAGCACTATGCGAGTGACATTATTTAAAATGAAATAATCATTAAACATTCATGCAAAAATATGTCACGCTGTCTTTATTATAATGAGAACTCATTATTGAATGCCAGCAGTTCATTTCTCTGTCTGTTATTTAATGGTGCTAGCCATACATTATTGATATCACTGCAGTTTAAACCAAAGCTAGAAAATGGACATGGAATAAGCAGAAAATAACTGGACAGACCAAATAATAAAACTGGATGAATATGCTTAGCATGAAAACCATATTACATTACAGAATTCTGTTATATTACACTGTGAAAAAGAAAAATTGCCTTTTGCAGTAAGAATCATGTGCCGCAGTAAAAGGTTGTAAGAGGGTCATGAGACATATTCATGTCCCATAAAGCAAAATGTAACATTACGGAAAAAATATTAGCCTAGATACTTATAGGGGAATTATACTGACCCTAAGTTTGCATAATTCAGTGGCTGAGATGTAAACAAAGTCATTCAGAGTGGGACTGGTGTGAAACAGTTCATTGTAGAGAAAATTTGATTGTAGAGAACTTCAAGTCTCTCCACATTTTATCTGCTGGGCTTTATGTGTAAAACTAGTAATGCTAAGTAGTGGTAAATCTGAAATATGCTATTTACAAATACAATTCATATTTACAGCTATCATACCATAACACATCGCAGCAGTTAAACCATATCTTGGGCATCAAGCAACGTAACCATTTTGAACAAAAAAAAGCTTCAAGCCGCCCGACATCTGGTTCCATTCACCACCGCTGTGAAATATGCAGAAATTTTGAAAAATCTGTCCTTTTAAGACTGGAATATCAAGTGTGCACAGGTGTATATTCAATAGTTAGACAAAAGCATTACTATGCCTGACCATCACAACAGAGACTTTAATGACATTGCATTCAGATGCATTGACTTTATATGGAGTTTGTCCCCCTTTAAAGCTCTTCTTGGAAGGCTTTCTCCAATATTTTTACATGTTTCTGTGAATTTTGTGCCCATTCATTCTGTAGAGTTTTTATGAGGTCAGGCACTGAGGCTGGACGAGAAGGCCTGGCTCGCAATCTCTGTTCCAGTTCATCCAAAAGATGCTGGATGGGGTCGAGGCTGTGTTTTGCTGTATATCAAACTCACCCGGCCATGTCTTCATGGAGCTCTCTTTGTGCACTGGGTCACAGTCATGCTGGAATAGAAAAGGGCCTTCCACAAACTCTATCCACTGTAAGCATGGCGTTGTCCAAAATGTCTTGGTATGCTAAAACATTAAGATTGTCCATCACTGATAGTAAGGCCCTAACCCAAACCCTGAAAAAACAGGTGTGTCAGAATACTTTAGTCCAGGGGTGTCCAACTCTGTTCCTGGAATGGTGGTGGTTCTGCTCAAACATATTCACTAAACCTGACAATTAACTGGTGAGGTGAACCAAGTGTTTCGGAGGAAGGAAATCAAAACGTACTGAACCTGAGTAGGACACCCCTTCTTTAGTCCATCTAGTGTATGAGTGTGGGAGGCGTATAGTGACCTTTCTACTACCCCGGACGAAGGGGGAGTACCACGCCCCCACCCCTCTGCTGCACGCGCGACTCACTCTTCGTTTGATGAAGTGCCATTTGATACCCCAAACGTGTGGCCCGCCCCCTCAGTTCCATTTCTAAACTTAACCCACCGATCCTCCAGGGATCTGGGAGTCCTAGTGGAGCTGAGCTGAGCACAAGCATGGCGAGGCGTAGGGGGAAGAGCAGCAGTAAACAGGATGATGGGCTGGTTCTGCTGGAGCCCTCGGTGGGACAGTCGCGAGGAATCAACGACTATGTGCTCCCGGGTGCTCTGGTTCTTTTCATCCTGGTCGGGGGGTCAGCACTGGGCTGGTTCTGTAGTGTGCAGCAGCAGGCCATCGATGACCTTTCAGAAACCATGAGCACCCTGCAGAGCAGAGTCACGAGGCTGCAGCAGCAGCTGGGCACAGGAAGCGCACAGGTAGGACACAGCCTGGACCAGTTTTACCAGTCATTGAGAATAAAAGTCCTGAAAATAGCTTACGTCCATATTCTTCAAAGGAACTCTTCTTCGAAGGCTTTTTAGCCTTTACAGAGCCAAGCACGTCAGTGAAGGTGTTATTTGGACTGTGTCTGAAGTAGAATTGTGCACAAGCAGTATAAGAAAACTTTGAGAGCAATAACTGACCACGTTGACCATTATTCGCTGGGCTTAGTTATGCAATGCAACCCCCCCCCCCCCTTCCACCCCAGGCCATTAATAGTTGCCCTGTCAGTGATGAGCATGATCATGTTTCTTTTGACAACATTCTCTTAGAAGAGAGCTGGAGATCTACTCTAAAACTTTTACAGAAGGGGAAAAAAATCACTACTTTCCAAGTGTGCAAACACACAAAAGTGATTTATCTATATCTATCTAGCTGTGTATCTATCACTGACTGTTGTAACCTACATTTTCTGGTCTTGCACATCAACCCAAACATTTGTCTTTTCTGGAAAGACTGTTTGTTTAGCCAACAACGGGCTTCGCACTTTAACAAGTCATGTCAGAGAATCTAAATTCACATTTTAAGAACATGGCTGCAGTGTTTGTGATCTGTATGAATGTTCTCACCTCTTTCTCCAGCTTGCCAGTGTAGGAGGTTTTGAGGAGCGTCTGCTGGCTCTGGAAGAAGCCTACGCCAAGGCCCAGAGACAGGCTGAGGTAGCCCTGGCTGCTTCCGAACAGATCAAGTCCAATGACTTTCAGAGCAAAGTCTGGGCCCTGCAAACCGAGATGACCTCCAAATTTGCCGAGCTCCAGCAGAACACCATCTCCATCACATCCCTGAATGCCATCATCAAGAACAAGAGCGACGAGTTTGAAGCTGTGAAGCAGAGAGTCAGCAACATACTGAGCACTAATTCAGAGCTAGCTTTTAGCATCGCTGGCCTCACCAGCACATTATCGGTCACAGAGGCACGTCTGGAGGAGCACATCTCTGTCGTGGATGGTCTGATGTCTCAGATGGAGGACCAAAAGAGAGAAATCTCAGAAATGAAGGAGTCCTTCATCAGCAGCCAGGAAGCTCTTGCTATGAATGTACAGGGGTTGATGGACATAGAGTATGTGGGTTGATCAAGTATTCAGTTGAAAATGAGTTACAATCAGGATCAGGCTTTCTGCTAGAATGTCTTGAACGTGGTCATAACATTTTTATTTCATTATTTTTTCAGTTTTTACATTTTTACACTAACTGTAAAAGCCAGCTGCACTCTACATCAGATTTACACAATTTTCCACTTACCCCAGCTCTAGGCAAGATATGTTTGGTGGTCAAATGCAGTTTCTTTAGTTTTGTACAAGTCAATAGTCACCCAAATCTGTAAATATATTCTGAAAACCTTTCACAAGCTGCTTAACCAAGTCAAGTCGAGTAGTTTTTATTGTCATTGCTACCATGTAAACACATTACACAGTAAAAAAAACGAAAGAACAAGAGCAACAATATAACTAGAAGAGACAAGACAATGATCAGTGCAATTGGCAACATCTACAGTGAGGATAATACAGTATTTTGACAGGTACTGTATTCTAGCAGCAGAGTTGTGTGCAAGCAGCAACAACATACAGTTCTTCATTACGGTGTCACAGTCAGTATGGTTTAGGACAATGGTTTTCAACTTTTTCAACATTAAAACCCACCTATCTTATCACAGCATGTTGCCAAGGCCCACTTGGCCACTTTAGATGATATTAAATAACCAGTTATAGACCAATGGACTGTCCTGATTCACGGCCCAATCAAAAGCCCACCGGTGGTCCGCAACCCAGTGTTTGAGAAGCCAATATGATTTACGATAAGCTTTAAAAATGAACAAAATAGCAGTGTGCTCCAGGCAGCCTTTTTAGACAGTAAACCACCTCAGGTGCAGGAGTGCTGGTCTTAAGTCAATTTTTGTGGCAGTGACCTTATAATTATGGAGTAATCTGATCTGAGATCAGTCTTCTCCAGCCACAGTGTGGTCTAAAATGGTTGCCTGAAGCTGTGAATTGTTGTTATTTATATTACTCACTGAGTTATAAAATTAACAAAAATTCACAGCTTCAGGAAGCATTTTTAGACCACACCATGGCTGCGTCTCGAACCTCATTGACAAGTCTGTGCCACCTTAACGAAGGGCTGCATGCAGTTTGAGCAGGTCGATTAGGGTCTTGGTTATGCGGTTACAGAAAAGACATGGAAGTAGCTAAAGCTCAAAACTGAAACCTTAGACTTCATATGTAACATGGTGGACTTTTTTCCTGAAAGTTACATGCATGTTTTCATTCTTTTTACTAGAATTCAGAAGCAAATCTAGAAAGTAGATAAAGCAGATGTAGGAGGTAGGTGGACCAGTAATTGATAACATTTTATTGATGCTGGGGATAAAGGGTTTAATGCTGCTGCATCAGTCCACAGACGTATATGCTGCCTAGCAATGTGCTGAGGTGGGAGCGCATCGTACCACCCAGAGAGAGTGAGGCCAGGTGGTCTGTCTTGAAGCCTTGGTCACAGACTGTGGAGTCACTGGGGATTAACTTTCTTCTGATGATGGGGTCAACTCTTAGACCAAGCGTGCTGTATCTGGTACTGGAGAGTCGGTGTCCAGCATAGTTTGACAGTCCTCCAGCACAATCACTAACTTTATAATTAGTGTTTAAGTTGAAACTGGTGTGTAAGTTAAAACACTGTGCAGTAAGCTGACTCTCCTTTTTATAGATTAAAAAAGACATGTAAATTAAGCTTTATTTTTAAATAAAGCCCAATCTGTATTTAGTGTTCCCACAGTAATGACTGTATATAATGATTTGGCATCAAAAGAAACATTCTGGTATTGTGACAAAACTATAAGGTTAAAAAAAGTAGGTATTGCTCTCTAACTGCACTTATCTCTCTGCCAGAGACCTGCTGAAACTGGAGCAAGTTGAGACGACCTTAACAGACAGAAGTCTGGAGGACCTTCAGGCCAGCACAGATGCTCTTCAATCCCACCCACCTGCCCAGCTAGAGACTGAACACTCCCAGGTACATTTATGAGGCAGGGCAGTGGTGACAGCTGTAAACTCTGTTTAAAAAATGAAAATTGCTGTGTTCTGGAAGTATAGCTTCTATAATGAAAGGTTTTATGTTTACAACATGCCCTTTACCTTTTGAGCATGTTGCAGTTAGGGCAAGGAACAGTTTAGAGACAGCTAAGAGATAATCATCTATGCTTTGTGTTCTCAGTTGTTGCCTGGAGCTCAGCATGAAGAGGTTCAGGGGGAGGAGCAAGAAGACACTACTGATGGTAAAGAGAAAGCACCCAAAGAAGATCTGACAGAGGCACAAGCAGAAAAAGTTGAGGAAAGTGTTACTGAGAGGCAAGAAGTAACAGAGGAGGAGGAAATTCCTGAAAAACAAGGAACAAAAGAAGAGGAAAAAGTTACTGAGGATCACAGAGTACAAAAGGAGAAAGAAACTGCTGAGGAACAAGAGCAAGAAGAGCCTAAGGAGCAAGGGACAAGCGAAGAAGAAGCAGTTCCTGAGCACCATGGAGCACAAGATAAAGAAGACATTGCTGAGGAACATGCAGCAAGAGAAGAAGTGATAACTGAGCAACATGTAGCACAAGAGGAAAATGTTCCTGAACAGCAAGGAGCAATAGAAGAAGAAAATATTACAGAGGAACATGGAACACAAGAAGAAGATATTACTGAGAAACAAGAAGTAACAGAAGAGGAAGCAATTACTGAGGAACATGATGTACAAGAAGAGGCAGATGTGACTGAGGAACAAGAAACAACTGAAGAGAATGAATTGACTGAGGAAGAAGGCCCAAGAAAAGAGGAGGAACTTGCTAAGGAGTCAGAAGCAAAAACGCCAGATGAATTTACTGAGGAACACATAGCTGATTCAGAGGAAACTGAAGATCTTGCAGATTCAGAGGAATCAGAAAGTACCAGAAGTCAAACAGAGGTGACAGACAGGGACAAAACTAAAAAAGAGAAGGAAACAGTTGCAGAAGAAATCCAGATTCCTTTACTGGACACCACAACAGAGGAGACCGAAGAGGAGGAAAAGATGCCAGTTCCAGAGGAGATTCACTCTCATCCAGAGGAGTCAGACATGGACAAGAATGAAAATGAGGAGACTCCTGCTGAGGAACGAGTAGAGGATGACAATGTGGTAGAGGCCCAAACTATTTTAAATGATGTAGACTCTGGGAAAACTGAAGTGGAGGAGAACAAAACTGAAGAAGAACGCCGAGAGGCAGATGATGCAGAAGAGACAGACAGTTTTACAAAAGAGAAAGATGAAATTTTTATAGGAACCTTAGAAGAGCACAATGAAAACAATGCCAAGGCTAAGCCTGAAAATGAACCAGAAGAGCTTGCAGAAGAATCTGCCAAAGAATAGTTTGTCCCAGAGGTTGAAACCAGGGAACTTGGGAAACAGACTGTGGAAGCTCTGGCTGAATGACAATTTCTCAGATTTCTGATATTTTGAAACTTTGCATGAACAAAACATGGTTTTCATTGAAATGCTTTGATAAAACATGACAATTGAGATTTATTATGCATTTTTTTTAGTCTTACCTCTTTTTTGACTGGATATTAACACCCACTATGTACAGGAAATCCCGCTTATTCGGTCAGTCATTTGCTTTTTTCTTAGAACTGAAGTAATAATAATAAGCAAATTCATGACAATCGCAGATATCCTCCACATTTTTTTGCTTTTATTGTGGCAATATATACTTTTTCATGCATTTTAGTGTTACATTATTAAAAACAATATACTCTATTTTTAACAATTATTAACATAAATTCAGATATATTTCCATATAAAATATAACCATATACATTTTTTGGTACTGCCAAGAAAACACAAAGGAGGTGCGTCTTGGGATGGTTAAATACTGCTGTACTCAGAGGTGGGAGGTCTGAAAGTAGGCAGTCTGAGAATGTCATTTATTTCTCTTTGCTGCTGATTGGCTGCTGCCCTGTGGCAGATCTCTGGCACCTGCAGTCCAGTTTTCTCGTGATTTTCAGTTTGTTCTTCTTAAAGTCCTGTATTTTTATTACTGTAAATTTATTATTGTATTTACCTGCTTATACCAAAGAAAATTTGCATGCATGAATTACAGTACAGTAGATACAGGGGTAACATCGGTATTTTACATTCTAACACTGTGGGAGACAGCAGCTCAGTGTAAACTGAACAGTATGGATATGGGTTTACCTTTACATTTTCTTTAAGACTAATGTATTAAGCTGTGAAAATATAATGAAATTAAAGTGTTTGGGGAGCATATTTAGAGTTTATACTATAAAAAGGGCGTTTTTTACCGCATCACAACATTGTGGATTTTCACTATACGCAGGTGCACTTGGAGCGTAACTCCTGTGAATGTCGGGGTTTTACTTTATGTGGTATATGTTGCATTATTTATTCCCACTGTTAATGTGACAAAATGCTTTTTGTTTTATGTTTTACATCAGAGTAGCTGTTTTCAGTTCTATTGTTTTTCCTAATCTGATCTAGCCTGTTTGAAATAAACTGGTTTCTACATTTTATATCACTACTTAAGTTCCCACTCTTCTGCAGTTGTCACTTGAAATGGGACACCAGTTGTGTATTTACAGCAGTAAAGTCATGAGTGCATGCCTGCTGCACTAAGCCAGAGCTTTGGGCGCACGTGTGTTTCATGTGGGACCCTAGTACAGATCAGAGCTGCTTAAATCACTAAAATATAATAGTGGGTATCATAAATATCCTCACCAGTTAAACACAAGCATTTTTTTAAACTGCAAAACTAAATTGGTGACCTGTATATCATCTTCTACTTTGGGCTGCTCCTGATTAGGGGCTGCAACAGCATATACAATAAAACTACAAACTAAATATACAAACTAAAACTTCAGAAGAACAATATCCTGTATGGCTTGTTCAGTTACAGATCAACAATGTGTGCTGGAAAAACAGGGTGTACTTTAGAGATTTTTGTGTGCAGTGCCTCCATCTTGCCTGCAGATAGTGCTATTGTAACTTGTAAAAGTCTGCTTGATTGCACCTATGTGGCAATCATCAGATTACGAAAGTTGCTCTGGTATTATGAATGTAATGGGGATTGGGGTTAACTTTGTAGATGTCTTCCTGTCTTGTTATGCATTTCTGGGCCAGTTCTTAAATAAGAAAATGATTAGAATTTCATGCACCCCAGGTGATTTCATAACAGGCCTATCCCATTCGTTTTCATTCATCTTATATAATTGTAGTGATATATTTTAGTGTTGTGCTGATTTGCACACATTTTGGACAAATATTTATGTAAAATTATACATTCTGTAAACCTCACCCCAGGTAAAAGATAAACAAAATTACCTGCTTTTTTGTTCAGGTACCTTTATTGCACATAGGTTTGTGCATCGTCACCTTATAACTATAGAGTTAGAAGAATAGACATGAATTCACAGTAACTTGACTCCTTACTTTCACCAACGTGCTCCAATAATGCACTTCTAATAGTGTTTTTATTTGTTTTTGTTTTGTGCTTTTAATTTTGCAGTATGGAATTTTGAACCGGTCTGCTAGAACCTTTATTTTGAAAACTGCTTGTGTTGGTGAACATGGTTCCAGGGGTACCTTCCATACAAACTTAAAGAAACATGCAATAGTGTTTTCGAATTCTATGTTTTAAACTTTTCTTTAAAACTTTTGGTATGACTTAAAAGGAGAGATTTGTGGGATATTTTCTCTGTATTGAATACAGCCACGGATGCTTAGGACAGGACTCGAAGAAGACGTTGATGGTGAATGGTCACAGAAACGAGAGCAGTGGCACTTGAACGCTCCCCCTGACATGTCCTCTGTGGAGTAGTGGGTGCTGCTGCTGGGTGATCATGTGGGAGCGCTGGAGTCGGGGTTGCCCTCTCGAGTCACAGGCTTCCCCCTCTGGAACACTCTCAGCTAATGAGATCGAGGGGAGCTCCGCCGCCTCGGGGGGAAACCGCAGTGCTGATCGAGAGGGCTGCGAGTGTTCTGTTGGGGAATGAGCGAGGAGAGAAGCCCGGCTGGCTGCAAGAGAAGCTCTGGGTGCTCCAGGTGAGGGACTGCAGCTGCTCGGCTAACACAGGCTAACACGATCTGTGCTGAGGACTGACTCCAGACCAGCCAACTGTTTCATTAGGACAGATTTCAGTTCTGTAATGTTGTTAAAATCACGTCTTTAGAGTAAAATGGTTTCAGTCATAAGCTTAGGTCATGGTCACTGTTGTTTGTTGGCAGTAGCAGTAGCAGAGGGCCTGAAGGAGGAGAGACCAACAAATGAATTCAGATCAGAGAGAGGATACACATTTACTATCCTGATGTTCAAGGAAATGTGTATGTGTGTGTATTCGCCATATGTGCACAAAAACACGTATGTTTGTGTCTATTGTATACATATATTTACGTATATATACACACTTGTGTATCTGTATGAGTGTGTATATAATATACCCGTCTATATATAATATATCCACATATACATACATATAAATAAACTTTTCACACAAAATGCAGTTTAATAGGACTGGGTTGCGTTTGTTGTGAGTCAACAGCACTGAAAGCTGCAGAAAAAACTCATGTTAAATGCTTGTGAGAAGAATGGATAACACGCTGTGTTTTAGATTGTAAAATTATGATCGGTTAAATTATCTTTACCATTAAATTGTGTTTGGGTGTTAAGTGGTTGGTGAGGTAGTAAGACTGCATTACAGTCTAGCTGGATAAATAATTATCTGGATCCATAGGTTAGTGTTCAGTATTTGTTCTGGTACTCTGGAGTCTTCAGTCTTTAAAGTAGACTAAAAATAGAATGATTTAGGATTGTACCCCTGTTGTTTCTGTTTTCAGTATTGAGCAAATGCTGGCTGTGAACCCCGGAAAGACACCCATCAGTCTGCTGCAGGAATATGGAACGCGGATAGGCAAGACCCCAGTGTACGACCTGCTGAAGGCCGAGGGCCAGGCCCACCAGCCCAACTTCACCTTCCGCGTGTCTGTGGGAGACATCAGCTGCACGGGCCAGGGCCCCAGCAAGAAGGCCGCCAAACACAAGGCTGCAGAAGCCGCCCTAAAGATGCTGAAAGGAGGGATGCTGGGAGGGCTAGGGGGAAATGGGATGGAGGGAGACGGGTTTGTTGGCATAGACATTGCCCTGGAGGGAGACTGGTAAGAATGCAGTAAAATAAAAATAATAGTCCAGACCTAAAGTTTTGCATTAGGGGTGGGCGATATGACAGTATGAGACCGTGAAGACGATCTATGTGCTGATGATCTGCCAAAGCAGAGAGATCATAGTATCGTCTAAATTAACTACATTCAATCTATCTATTGTGGTTCTGTGCTCTTCCTAATTTCGTTTTCCCCAGCCAAATCGCACTACTTGCAAGTCCGCTTATAACACACCTTTATAGAAACAGCTCTCAACCAACAATAGTTTGGTTGTATTGTTCAGTAACTTGAAAAATAGTAAAAAAAAAAATAAAAAAATCGGTTTTAAATTTTTAAAAATACTGTGATAAAATCAAAATCGTGATTTAAAAATTGTGATATGATATTTTTGCCATATCACCCACTCCTAGTTTGCATTGTTAAAGGACATGTTATGAGTCTCATAGACTATTACCTCCTTCAGGCTTGTATTATGTGCTTTTATTGATCATCATGTTTGGCACCCACAGCTCCCAGTCGGATATAAAGTCTTCCAGTTCCAGCCAGCAAGCTGAGTGTAATCCAGTCGGAGCTCTGCAGGTGATTCATTCTTTGCAAATGCGTGTATTCTTCACTGATCCATCATTTAAGTGTATATTTGAAAGTAATTTTTAACCTTCACTTCTTCTCATAGGAACTTGTGGTGCAGAAAGGCTGGCGTTTACCAGAATACACAGTCACGCAGGAGTCTGGGCCTGCACATCGCAAAGAGTTCACCATGACCTGTAGAGTGGAGAGATTTATTGAAATTGGTAAATGATATATACTTACAATCAGTTTAGTATCGAGCAGTTCTGACTAATTTTATGAAGATGTACTTTCAGATAAAATGACTGCAGCTTTCACAATGGAATAAACAAAGAACAATATTCTTTATAATAATCACAAACAATTTCCTTCAGCAAGCATGTAGTTGCGTAGTTTGGCAACAGTAAGCTATGATTTTCAGGCAGCATAACAGTAAAACAGTATTCCATGGACAGCACAATTTCTTACATGTTAACATCTCGATATTAATATAGAAGTCAGTTGATCTGATGTGCACCTCGTACTGAGTTATACTTGAACGCCTTTGAATATGGACCACAGTCAATCAGACTGTTTGAACCTGGACTAACCATTAAATAAACGTTTTATTGATTTTTAAAGGCAGTGGTACATCAAAGAAGCTTGCGAAGCGGAATGCAGCAGCCAAGATGCTCTCTCGTATCCACGATGTGCCTGTAGACATGCGCAGTAGTCACGAAGTTGAAGCCGAGGATGACACCTTCAACATGGTGTGAAATGCTTACGCTGCTCTTTTAGCAGAAATCTTTGACTATCTTGATATAACCAGTAATCTGATCTGTCTATATAATTTGTGTTCTTTCTCGATTTCTGTCTAAGCACATGAGTGGCAGGTTAGAGGGAGGGAAGTGTAAGGGATTCGGCTGTACGTGGGATTCCTTGCGAAATTCAGCCGGCGAGAAGATTCTGCAGCTGCGGAGTCATCCTCTGGGCCTTCCCAACTCTAACTTCTGCTCTCTACTCCACGACCTCTCTGAGGAGCAACGCTTTGACGTGAGCTACCTGGACATAGGTAAGCCACGGGGCTGACTTCAGGATATTTAAGACTCTTAGTCTCAGAATAGCTCTTATACAATGAACGTGTTCGTGATATGACTGTACAAACAGTTCCAGTTCAGCTTAGCATGTATTACTGTACTTAATTTTATTACCACATCCTCCATGTTGCCAGACAGCAGTCCATATTTACCCGGGTTATCTGGGCTCATTATCAGATTATGAGCCATGGCCTACAGCTGTGTTCATATTTAATTTTATTCTGAATGAGTATTAGGCAATGGACTGTGTAATACTGTGTAAAAAATCTTTCGCTGATACCAATAGTTTTCCATAACAAAGTGAAATGAGCTATTTTGAACTGATGCACTTCACATAAGATAGTCATTTGAAAGTAGGCTGCCCCACAGGAGGAAATGCACAACCTAAGGCTATTTGAGACCAGGACCAGGAAATACTCCCTTCTTCTAGAAAACTGTACAAACTGTGAGGAAAATATAGCCTGTGCTGTCGTTGTGGTAAAAGTGAGATGTCTAAACTGAATGTGTGTGTTCTGCCCAGAGGAGCGCAGTCTCAGCGGCCTGTGCCAGTGTCTAGTGGAGTTGTCTACTCAGCCCATCACAGTTTGTCACGGCTTTGCCCCTAGTCAGGACGCAGCACGCGCCAGTGCAGCATACAACGCTCTCCAGTACCTCAAGATTATGGCTGGTGGAAAGTAAGGTGGTCCTTTTAAGTGAAACATGAATTGAAAGGTGAGGAGTCAAGAAGCTTACCTCTTTAGCCTACGGTGTTGTCAACTGAGGGCTTATTGGATATTTTAGGTGCATCATCACATTGGCCCAACCTGTCCTTTTCATACTGCCCCAGTTATATTTAACCAAACTCTAAAGATGAACTGATCAAGCCTTTGCTCCCCTCCCCTCTCTCTCTTAAAAAACTGACTGGGAAGAAAGGTGTTTTTAAAATTGAGAACATCTTCATGCTTGTTGGCCCCAAATGAGGAATTTTATTCTTGAAATTGTGTTGTTTATTTCTCCTGAAATATCATATTCCCTTTAACATTTGATCTAAAACATTTTTCTTTACCCTTTGTTTTAATGTGACTTTTGATTTAACATTTTACTTCATTTTGAAAGTGATCTACTATTTCTGTTCTGCATTTTTAACTGAAATTCAGTACTCTGAACATCGTGTCCATCATCAAATAAATGAATACATAAATTCGAATACATGACTTGCAGAAACACATCTGTCCTCACCGTCAAGTCACAGATGAACCCGATCTTTTAAAAAGATCCATGCTCTCTGTATTTATTCACACTAAACTGGGTCTATACATTGTGGAAAAGAGCACTTTTCCTGTAATATTACTTGTGCCATGTAGTTCTGAACTCTCTTAATTAAAGCAGTTTTGTAAAATCAGGTGTGAAATGTTATTAAAATACTGGTGTTTTTCATTTGATCTGGACTAAATAAAGTTAGTACTTTGTGTATACAAACTTTGTCGATGTGGTCGTCTGTGGCTGCGTGCATATGTAACATTTGGGGCAGCTGGTGACCTAGTGGTTATGGAGCTGCCTGTGTGATCAGGTGGTGCTGTCCCCACTCACTGCTCCTCGGCTGCTGTGTTCCATGGCTGCTTCACTTTGTGAATGGGTTCAGTGCAGAGGAAGAATTCATTGTGACGTGTTTAAATATGATAAATGGACACCACACATGAGCGTCCTCCCTGATCCTTCTCACAGCTGTGACTGCTCTAATCATTTTTGACATTAGAATGGGCTTTAGTATGAAAAACATGTATATCTGCAGTTGCAGTGGCATCCCAATGAGCTGAAGTATTGACATTTGCCCAAAATGATGACTGATGATAGCACTAATATGCAAATAAATAATTTATTTGACCACAAATAAATATTTAAAACATCGGCAGTAGCGAAATGCACAGGAAACAAAGGAACAAAGTACTTCGCAGTCAAAAAAAGCAGAAGCACGTCAACGTATTACAGTACTGAGGTTTCGCAATACATCTGAATAGCTCATAACCAGGAGCTAAGAAATACTCAAAGGGTCGGGAACTGGATCACACAGCAGATTATTGCAGCCCTCACTTTTAATCTTACTGCTTTTTGCCACAAAAAAGACAGGCCTGCAGTCTGACAGCAGCTGTGGCGGCCTTTCGTCACAGCAAAACCCCAGATGAGCAGATATGTAGGGATGCTTGCGGAAGTGTGAGGGTGTTCTCGGTTCTTGTGCCTTTAGTTGATCTCTCTGTTAAGCGTAGGAAAAGAATGTTGCATGTCTTCTTCAGCGTAGCCACTGCTGTCTGACTGAAAGCTGTCCCCTCGCAGGGGCGAACCTGACACAGTAAACGAATAAAGTGAGAATTAGCCTGTGAACACGCTTTTCATTTTCTGAGAATACCGTGACTTTGGGGTTTCCTCTGTGCTTCCTGTAATACGAAACCCATTGAGAGTGTTGACGGTTAAGCATAACACTTCTATGTAACTTCCACCTCCTTTTACCACTCACAAGTGGCCAGTATGCATTACTGTAAATGACTGTAAATCCTGTGTGAGGGGGAGAATCCTTATAGGACATTAAACTGTATTTCCATATCAGGGTCTGTTACATTTACATATCAAGAACAGAACTTTTTTTTGTTTGTGTGGGTGCTAGAAAGAAGTAACTGCTATGACTCACTTTTCTCTTGACTTGCTGCTGTAACAGATAGTGTGTGTGCACCGCACTGCTCTGCTGATATGTTCTCTTCCTCCCCCGCGCTCTGCACCTATATGGAGGCAACATGTTGCTGTTGGTTACTCAGCATTCAGATCCGGCCAGTAAACCACACAGCAGGTCTTCTAGTAGCACTGGCACATACCTGATATGATGTTCAGAAGCATGGACAGAGTTTCACTAATTAGTGTTGTGGCCTCTGTGTGAAACTACAGTACTGTGCGAAAGTCAGAGACCACATATGCTCATTTACTGTGGCATGGATCATGAATTTTCATAGCTGATCCCAATTCTGATTTTTTTTTTTTACAGCCCAACTGGACGATGGCAGATTTTTATTTGCTTCATTTTGTACCCAAAGCTCACACTGTGCTAAATGAATATATCAAACACCAGCACACTTCCAGTACCATAATAATTCTTTAACAGAAAATTATATGAAAAACAAACAAAAAAAACAAACATGTTTTTACTATTGTGTTCGCCTTTGTCCAGAGCAATGTTTATTGGTTTTTTTTTGTCCATTTCCTGTCCTGAGAAAGAGCTTGATCAGTCCATTGGATGGACAAAAACACCTGTGAATTTTTCAGATCTGAAGCAAGAGGGTCAATAAAGGTTTGTAATGTTTATTTGATAGTGATACTTATAGTTCGGTCTTTTTTTACACATCCCATTTTCTTTTCATCATTTTTGGCTGCATTTTCTTTGTTTATTTTTCCATGACGTCCCCCTTCTTTAGGCAAGTAAATTATCTTCAGTCTAATCTCCTAAGAAATCTCCTTCAGACATTTTAGTGTGTCATGAAAAAATGTGTGGCAGCTGAGGTTTGTGTGGGTAGTTGTTTATGTGAATGACTGCCTCTTTGAAGAGGAACATAATAAGGATAAACTGGGAGAGTTTTGGACAGAACTTCAGCTGAGAAGACACAGCTGTAACTGGCTGGGTATGAGATCGGAGTGCAGTTGGGGGTACAGACTTACAGAATGGGCAAAAAAATACAAAACAATTTGATGTTATACTCAGTGTTGGAGGCTTTTGTGGTATTTTCTTTGAAATGTTTCCTGTATTTTTTTTCCCAGAAAAAATGAATAACTTGTGACTGAAAATAAAAAGCGTGGTCTCTGATTTCTGCACAGTCTGGGACATTGTTTTCATCATGTGTATCTCTAACAAGAGTTGCACAATATGGACAAAATCTCCACATTGTGATATGCCTTGCAATACATTGAAAACACTGACACACGTGAAGTTGTTAAAGACTGGCCTCTATTATGTTAATTAAAATTGATATTCTGATTCCATCCAGCTGTAAAATTAATTTCAAGTTAATAACTATGCCTTGCTTTCATCAGAAACTGCAACATTTATCACTAATCTATTTATGCAACTTTTTTACTTCCATTGATCTACTACGATCAGCTGTAGGCAACTGAACTGTGCCTACCATCTAATGTCATTGTTTTTTTCCCTTTGAGAAGATGAGGGTATGCTTTAATTGATACATCAGCCCTGCTGTCTAAGGTCAGAAATGTTCATCACACGTCAGAATTATGTTCATCACAAGTCAAAGATGAAAAAGGTAAAAGCATTATTCGGTGCTCTGCAAATGAAATTATTTTCTGATTGAACAAACCACAAGTCGTATTTGTAAGAGAAAAAACATAAGTAGTTACAAACCTCCTCCAGCTCAAAGGAGTTGGCCTGCTTGATTTGGATGGTTTGGGATTTGATGGGTCTCAGGTACCTCAGGTTGCCTAATGCAGAAAGCTGAGGGGTGCTAGTAGAGCACATGGGAGATGGAAGGTCCTCAGGTGGGTCTCTGTGGGGGACAGTGGAGTCACCTTCCCATCCTGTGATCATAATCCTGCATGGTGACCTCTGTAAGGTCGTACAGGAAGGGGACTCTGGGTCATCTTGTGAAATCTCTGAACGTCCTTTCACGAGATACCCATCCTTGTCCCCAGTTGACGAGCCAGTCTGTTGCTGTGTTTCTGTCACAGCTGATGTGTCTTTTGATTCAAGTGTTCTAGGACATGAGGTTTCTCTGTGAACTACAGGATGAGAGCCCACTGCTGCCACATTGTCCGTTTGTGGAGAACGATAGGGTGCCTTATGCACACACTCGAATACATGAGGGCTAATAACATCATGGGTAATAATGGCAACTGTTGGCTTGGTACTGACAGGTTCCTCCAAGGTACCAGAAAGCAAAGTGGAACTGGTAGAACCCTCATCTATGACTGTATCATTTCTTGGGTCTTGAGTATGCGTGGATTCCAGAGGTACATGCTCAAACTTAAACAAGCAGGCCTTTGCCCTAGAACTATCTCTGTGTCCTGACTGTGACCAACGCTGGATTCTCTCCTTGTGTGGATTTGTCATTTTTGCAGCAGGCTTGATTTCAGCGGTCTGTTGTGCCTTTTTGTCCCCTGTCTGGTGGGCTATGTCATTGGCCATGCCCTGGAGCCATGCTGCTCTGCCTTGGTCCATGCCTCCTTCATTCTTTACAGTCCCCAGGACCATTCCTACCACATCCGGCAGGCTGTTCCTCTTGCGAGGAGAACTATTGGGAGAGACAGAGTCTGAGCCCCGAGAGCCTGTGTATAAGCACATCTTTGAAACTGTATCTTTAAGGCGCTCCACAGGAGAGCGGGGCTCATTACGGATGTTGCCAAAGAAGCGCTGCCCGATGCCTCTCTCCACATTGGGTGAAGACAAGCTGAATTCAGGCGGGGCTAGTTTCTGAAGTGGGGTTCGGGACACATGGGAGTAAAGAGAGTAGAAAGCATTGGCCATGGCTGTCAACACCTCCACCTGGCGGAAACGACCTGCACACAGAGGAGACCAAAAAGCACTCGATAAAACAATCAGAAAGTAACTGGGACCTATAATATTCCTTAAAGTCCACTTTATTACAGGTGTATGAACAGAAAGTTCAGATTCTGACTGAATGTGTTGCTGCATCACTGAGCTCTGAGGAATTGATATTCTTTCTATGCATACAAACATTTAATAAATGATCCCTGTTTATGCATAATGTTCTTCACAACAGAGCGAGGAGTGCATTTTTGATAGGTTATATCTTCAGAGTGGGTAAAGGGTGGGTTTTTTGGTGCACCCTGATGTCATAAGGCAACAATGACTTTCCTGTTCCTGTTGCATTCTGTACTGGCAAAAATTTTCTGCATTAAATGCTGACTGATCATGCCAAAGCTGTTCCTTACTCGCAAGTGAAAGGTTGGGGTCCTCCTCACGCAAGCGGCGGAGCTGCGACTCGAGGAAGAGGCGGAAGTTGATGCCTCTGAGCTGGGAAGGGAAAGTAAAGAAACGGGCAGGGATGCGAGCAGTAACCTGCGGCTCCTCACAACCAAACCCCAGCTGATACAGCGTCTCCTCTGCATCTTCTGCACACATCTGCAGCACGTCAGACACGCTGGTGTGAGGGAGAGAGGAAATTAAACAAGCTGTTGCTGTGACTTTGGGACTGAAATGTAAATCCCTGTACCGAATGGCTGGACTGTGTTTTTGAAAAAGGAGTCCTTGTTACATCACATGATCAGTTCATTCAAAACAGGCTGTTTTTGCAGCTTATATTCACTATATGTATATTCACCTAGCAATACTATATTCACTATGAACAGGCAACAGTGTGTTTCGAAACATTAACAACATCCAATATCTTAGACATTTATCTAAGAAAATCTAACTCAAATGTATTTGTACAGCACTTTTACAGTATCACTGTAACAAAGCAACTTCACAGAAATCCAGAGTGATGAAAAAGTGAGGAAAATTTGGTTTTCCATTAAAGTGAAGTAGCCAACAGTACACTGAGTTTTTGACCTTTAAACATATTCAACAACTAACTATAAAGAACAGTCAATATGTATTATATTGATCTGTAAGATGTTCTTAATAATACTCTACCTGGAGGCTGTTTTACTGGTAGCGGCTGAGAAGGCACTGGACGCCATGCTGTGACCCATGTTACACAGTGGCAGGCTGAGCCTTTGCTGAGGAGTGCTATTGATGCACATAAACACATGGCTCAGAAAGTGTGCAATGAGTGACTGGGATTAAGTGTAACAGCTGGTGAGATGAGAAGAAAAAGCGGCTTGTAACCTTGTGTGGAAGTCTTTACGTGATTTGGGAGGAGGCAGGAGCAATGGGCAGTGCCTGCAGGAACATAAGTCAGACATTTTAAATATTTCTAGAAATGTATTTTGGCATTAACATTATTTCAACATAATTAGGTCAGGAGTCAAATTCCGTACCCACACTCTTCATCGTGCGATTCAGCATCTAGTACTGTGGCTGCAAAAGAATGATAGGGCATGTTAGAAGGTGTTCATTTCTGCAGAAAGTCATTACATCCAATTCCGGCACTTGATGCCACAAGAACTGGAGACGACTACTGGATTACATACAAATAACATAGACATTTATTTTAAGAAAAATAACACACAAGTATATGCAGCTCTGGAAAAAAATGTTTCTCAGGTTTTATCTTTTATAGGTGCAAGTATTGAACAGCTTTGCCTAAGTTTATAAGACCTGCTGACAATATTTCTCCTAATTCCCAAATAAAAATGTTGGTCTTTAAAGCATAATTTTAAAGGAAATATCAATACATCAAAAGAAGAGAAATGATGCAGTGTTTACAGAACTAGTAATTTAAAGAAAACATATCTTAAACATAATGGCAACAATTACCTCTGAAGTACTTCTAGTAGTGTTTTGCCATCCAACTGGTCATATTGTGAGAGGAGAGTGTTGATTACAGCAGTGTTTTTTTATACTTTTCCTCATTAAATGAGATTTGATTCAGGTGATCATCTAATCAGTACCTCATGAAGCAGAATGAGGTGTTTGTGTATGAATTTAACAGACACTGGCATGGAATGGTGGTCACACTCATAGAGATGCTGATTTCAAAATAAATTGCAGTGGTCTCTTTTATTCCAGAGC
Organism: Phenacogrammus interruptus; assembly: GCA_037974425.1. Taxonomy (NCBI): domain Eukaryota; kingdom Metazoa; phylum Chordata; class Actinopteri; order Characiformes; family Alestidae; genus Phenacogrammus; species Phenacogrammus interruptus. The sequence continues at coordinate 17,354,273 of JBBPCW010000106.1, forward strand.
TGTATGTAACAGTATGACCTTGGAAAACATCTTTTCAGGTGCTTAAACCACCTTTTGACCCAAATAGTTTCAATATGTGCTTTTAACAATGTAAAAATGGATGGGAAACAAATTACAAAATGATTATTTAGCTAAAACCCATTAATAACCAGTAAGACTGAGTGTTTCTTTACTTTACTGAAACGGAACAAGGAGAAAGCTTGGTGTCCCTGAAACATTGATAGGACTTTTCTGGATGAATTCTTTAGCCGAGAAAAGCATTCATTCACTTTGTGTTGTGAGTGCATGCTGCGCTGCCACCGTATGCATCTGCTGGGGCAAGTATTTGTTTGGACTGCCTGATTGACATCTGGGCTAGGTGTGTTGTTAAGTCCTGTGTAGGAGCTCAACCCTATTCAGTCACAGGCTATTGCTTTGTGTATAATCACCGCTATCACTCAGCCACTGACAGAGACTCACTGACATGTACAAGGATGTCACTCCTTGTCATGAGGAAGAGGTGTTGCTTTTGATGTCACAATCAGGCCATTGTTTTGAGTGCATTCCATAACACAGAAATGAACGGATCAGCTACAGCAAGCAGCCAGAAAGTTTTCAAAGTTGAAAACAAGGCCACAGAAATGGTGTTATTCTATGGAATTCAAAGACAGAGCTATGAGGAAATAAACAGGCCTGCACTTCCTTATGTCACATATGTGGGACACAACATTGCCTGTCTGTATGAAACATACCAAACCACTTTCCCATCTAAATGACTCATGCAAATGAAAATGGTCAGCAGTTGCTATGATACTGACTTTTTTTTATTTTACCTACCTTCGGCTCCAAGGCTAAGGTCATCTTCAAAACTGCTGGCCGTCTTCACCAAAGATTCTACAAAGCACGGATAAGCCGAATGAGAAGAGGGCAAACATGCTTCATTTGCAGAGCTATGAATATAAAAAAAAAAGCTCAAATATATATAGTTAATTCGTGTCTGTACAATTTATCTTTGGTTAATCATTATCTCAACATTAGCCACTGTAGCCCAGATGCCACAGAAGACTGCAATATGCAAATTATCCCCGTAACCAATCACAGCATTATCACTGTGTAGCATCGTCTAATTGTAGATCCAGACCATGTTATATCACCGATTCACCAAAGCATTGTTAATAAATTGCAAAGCATATCACATATCTCAGAATCAGAAAACTTTACTGATCCAGGGGAAATGGTTTTTGTTACGACTGCACAGACACTCAGAGACACAAAGACAATGTGAAATAATGAAAAGTCTAAATCAATTGAATAAAAACTGCAGAAAATACTCTATATGAAATGCTGTGTATTCAAATGTTGAGTATAAATACTATAGATAAGTAACTTACAGTTAAGTAAATACCTAGTAGCACAGTAGTTAAGTAAATAACTAGTGTCACAATACACTTTCCAAGTACCTCATAAATATTAGAACTGCCGTTTCATTACAAAGGGTGCATACTCAGGTATGGTTAATTTGATTTAGTGATATGTGATTAATGATATTTAGAGAAATGTTGCATGAATATTTTTTGCATTCATAGTTTTGTACACTTGTGCCACAATCAAGAAATGCCAGGACTAGGACTGCTACATTTAATAACTAAAAACTGATTAAGATATACAACCTCATTTAATCAGCTGATTCTCTCAAATTATAGTGATAAATATCATGAGGACATCCATGGGTCTTTCTAAAGGCATGCTCTGCAGTCTGGCCATTCTCCACAAAGGGTAGCTATTAGCACTAGCTCTTGATGGTACTAGAAAGAATTGGTCAGATATGCTGGTCTGAAAGACATAAGTATGACAAGTTCAAGAAGTACATACTTGTTTAGCCATACGTGAGAAAAATCCCTTATGCCCAAGTTCTTGTTCTTGTCATGTTATTTTAGTATTTGATACCAATTCGTATTTTTATCCCAGTTTTCTGACCAATGTTTATTTCAACCAAATAGTTAGGACTTCCCCATCATACGGTGCCACCAACATTGGAGGGGAAAGTCCTCAGAGTCACAAGGAGCGACACCACTACAACTTTTCAAACTACTGCTAATGCAACATCACATGCTATCAGACGCCCATGTTGCCTCCATTAATTGTCAAAATAATCTATAAATTAACAATATAATCAACATGGACAACCCTAATCGTAACATGTATCATGTGGCAATTTTTTTTTTTTTAAGAATATTGTAGTCTTACAATACCGCAATATATTAGCAATATGAAGAAGAAGCAGATTAGAAAAAGATGGGTCAGCTGGAAATGAACGCAAAGCTAGTAATTTGTCCACATCATACAGCCTTAAATTTAACAGTGCTGAGTTCAGACAAATGTCAACTTATAACCTTCATGTTATGTTCAAATTCAGTAACATTCTCTACACATAGGGTCAATCAAATCTATCAGACAATTATTTAAATGAAAATTGTTACCCAAATGTCACTTTATGTGTCAGGAACTTTTTTTATTGACTACCTAAATAGTGCTTTGTATAATGCACACATGTAATGCCCCCACGGTGCTTGAAATATCAATGGCAGGTGAAATATCAGTGGTTCTCACACTACTACAGGTGTGATCTAGTAGAGAGTACAGGGGTTTATTGAAGACAAAATGCATATTACAATGACTTCAATATCATCCAAAACAAACAAATTTGTGTAAAATATTGATATTTCTTAGATGTATTATACTGTGTATGCTAACAGCCTGGGGTCAAATTGACCCCCAAAGAATACTGATGTGTACAAAAAGACGCCTCATCATGTTAATTTTGCATTTACTCGGTTGCTCCCATTTAATTTGGAAAAGTCACATAATAAATGTGATGTGAACTATTTCTTTTGAACAGGGTCAAACTGACCTCGTACAAAAGAGGAGAGTTTACTTACCTACAGTGAGGTGATTGTGGGTCTCAGGGCTGGCTTCATTGCTTAAGATGCACAAAAACATGCAAGAGAGAAGAAAACAATGAGAGTGAAAACACAGCAGTCACTTTTTATCACAACTGAATCACTGTGGTCCGTGGGCGAACTGCAGGCATGCAGCAAGATGCTCTGATAAAAATACACACTGGCGCACGAACCCCTCCGGACTGTAGATGAATCACAGTACAGTCTTTCATTGAAGCTGTAACATTTGCAAAACACAGTTTTGGGCCAGCGTTTTATTCTGTGTGCATGACTGACATAAGCTAGATGATGGAGAGCGTGAGGAATTTAGCAACGCCTCAGAGAAACACGCTTTCCCACAACCTTGTGAAACAGCTGAAAACTGCCACAACTCAGACCAGCAATAACACCCCCAGGAACCGGTAATGAAAAAAAACTGTGAAATCAAACCGCACTACAACACCTCAACACTGCACTACTTCCTATGGCCGTATAAGAAAAACAGACGGAAGTTTGGAAATAGAACTTTTCTGAATACACTGCAAAGCTATTTGCTTTAATATACTGAAAGCTTTTCTACACCACTGCTGTTGCTTTTCTTGATCCTCTTTAAATGTGTGTGATGTGTTTGTGTATGTGTATATATTACACCCACACAAATCTACATTTTGAATTATATGTGACACATATATATAAATACACATATACACACACAAACAAATACATATATAGGATGTCATGTACATGCATACACAAACACACTTACCCGCAGCCTTGGAGCCAGGTCTCAATCTTTCCAGTAGAGCATCCTGTGGAAAATGCATTGAAGTGTTAGCATGAAATGTATGCTTATGAATGTGCATGTGTGTGTGTGTGTGTGTGTGTGTGTGTGTGTGTGTGTGTGTGTGTGTGTGTGTGTGTGTGTGTGTGTG
>JBBPCW010000106.1:17390351-17402872 GCA_037974425.1 Phenacogrammus interruptus
GTGTGTGTGTGTGTGTGTGTGTGTGTGTGTGTGTGTGTGTGTGTGTGTGTGTGTGTGTGTGTGTGTGCGTGCGTGCTGGAAGGCACTCCTCTAGGCCACTGTATTCCCCTTGGCGATACTATAAATAGCGCTGTCACTGTCTGGGCAGGTTTAAATATAGAAACTGAGACAGGATTCTCCCCCTACACTCAGACGAATGAATAATGCATGAGAGAATGTGGCTATACCAGCAACGTAAGTCAGCCAATCAAGTGTGTGCAGGCAGCTGCAGATGCTTTAGTGTCCATGTCTCAAAGGCTGCTAGGATGAACCTTCACTTCCAGTAGAGGTCAGAGCTACTCAGAAAGACAGAGGGAGAAAAAGAGATAAAGAAAGAACAATGTCCGATCCTAATAGGAACATTCCTGGAAGACTTTGAAAGCTCCGTCATGAGATTCCGGGCTCAAGAATGTGCGTTTGTGTGTACGTGTGTCTGTGTGCGCTTTGTCATGCTGTCATTTGTGGGAAATGTAGAAAACGTGGTCTTCTCTGGTAACCATGGAGACAGTGTCACTTTCCGAAGAGCTTGGAGGCAGGTTCAGAAAGACACTGCTAGAATCATAAAGCATGCACTGATTGGCCTGACCAGTACTGAATGTCCGTGCTCCCTACAGCTAAATCCGAAAGTCCTCTCCAGATAAATACAGTGTATTCAAATTAACCCATGGGAATCTGTTGGCACTCTTAATTGGGAACTCATTTGAACTTTGCTGCCTCTTTTTACTGGACTATGAACTAACAAACTAAATATAAATCTGCAAATAGAGAGGTGTAAATAGGATTGTTAGCAGCTGATGGCTCGCAAATGATTAATGTGAACGAAGTGTAAAATCATGAGCCTCAGGCGGGTCCCATGGTGGTCGTCAGTGCAGACATCTGTCATTGCTTTCAGATACGCATGGGCCCTCTGATTATCGCTCTGTAAACAGTGAAAAAAAATGACAGCAAAAGTCTTTATAGCACAGATACTGGCTTAAACATTTCTTTGATAGACCTATTTATGATCAGTCCACAGTTTTTTTTTAATCCAGTGGTCACCAATCCTTTTTAGTAGATCTCCTACCAACATTCAGCACTACCAAACTAATGCCTCTACACCAGCCAAGCAAAGACTTCTGATAAGTTAAGAAGTTTTTGCAGTTCTGGCAGATTGCAAAAAACTAGGTCTGATCTGTCCCAGCAGTGTTGCTTTTCACACACATTAGCAATGATATGATATGATACTGATGGAATTGTGCACTACAGTTACTTATTACATTGAATGGGATTTTTTCAGCGTTCTGTAAAGCAGGAGTAACAACAAAAATATAGACAAAGCATGGATGGGTCAATTTGTGTCAGTGTTTCTCTCAAGGCCTCAAAACCATAAGAAAGCTCTAAGGTTTTCTGAAGGAGAGAGGAAGAAGTAGAGGAATAAACAGAGAGAAAGAAAGAGAGAAAAAGGGAAAGGGAAGAAACTTGCCTCTGTGTGGTCCCTTCATGTTAAGCAAAGAAACAGTTGCCATGGCGATAGGTGTGAGGCGGTAGAATGTCAGTGGTCAAGGTCAGGGGAAGAGTTCCAGAGAAGGGCCAAAAGGCCCAGGAGAGTCTTTTCAACATACACACACACACACACACACACACACACACACACACACACACACACACACACACACACACACACACACACATGTTCAAACCAAACATACATTCATACCATATACTTAATTATTTAAGTAATAGAATTATTAGCAGCTATGAAAGCAATGCAATATCCTACATATTACCTGGATGTAAAAGACTTGTAACTTCATTGTGAATCAACAGGGCTGAACTGTAGACATCTTACTCTCTGTCTAGCTTGGTAAAATTATAAATGGGCTAATGTTGCTACAGATGCTACAGTGGTAAAAAAAATCTTTTCTTGCATTTATTATGGTATTTAATGAGAAAAAAACACAGCCACATGTACATGTTTGAGTATACAATGATATAAAACTACATTAAATACTAAATCTGACCCTCCACTTTCACTCTCTTATACCTGTGATTGCATATTAATCTACAACATATTTTATATTAATCTTCAACACACTTCTGTCGAATGATAACAATATGGAATCTTGATCATTAATTGCACGTTCTCCAGTTATTGCTTAAATGAACTATTTACTTCTTGTGTCAAAGCAAGGAGCAGAGGGCCCCTCTTTGAGTCTTAGAAACTCTCAATGTCTCTTTTCTTGCTCTGGGGTATTTTTCCTTGCCGTTGCTGCCTCTGGCTTGCTCACTGGGAGATTGGGCACAGACTTCTGTAAACCTGCTTTGTGACAATGTCTGTTGGCAAAAGCGCTATACAAATAAATCTGTCTTGGCTTGACTTGACTCCAACCCAAAGCCAGCATTCTTAGCAAAAAGGGTTCTATATTCAGAATATACCTAAACCCCATGTACCATTCAGAAAACAGAGTCCTGCTCTCGCCAACAACAGAAACGTGGGAGCAAACTAAAACTACCATAGGATGAGGATGGGAGGAAAATATGAAACAGTGCCCATGAATTTCTCCTTCTTTGTGAAATTGTTAGCAAGCAACATACTGTATGATAGTCCTGAAATTTGAAAGCAGAGTCTGAAGAATCCATACTATCATGGTTGAGTGGTCACAGCACAGAAGTTTACACAACAAAATGCTAATGCATCATGGGACTCAGGAGGTCATTTAGATGACCTGCTCAGTGTTATTTCAATTATGATTAACCTAATTATCAATATGGGTAAAGACTAAAGACTAAATATAAGGTTGTCCCTCACTTCTAGGCCTTCTTTATGGACGATTTCATTTGTTATTTCAGTTTAGAGTTACAAATTATTTACAGCATCTGTTAGTCATTATTAGTTTTTTGCTGTCGTTGCAAATCTGTGTCATGTATATCGGCAGAACTGCCACATTAGTGACCTTCAGGGACTGCAGCACTGCACTTTCTTAAACAGACTGTGATCGAAACATTCTGTCTCCAGATTTAGCTTTACTTGGCTCGAGGGACAGCCACTAATTGTGCATTCAGTCCCAGAACTTTCGAAAGACATTTACACTAAAATAAGTGGTCATTTTACAAGCTAGTCTGGCTACCTTGGAACAATGTTTAATGACTCTTCCATTTAAATATCTTGATACACACCGATCATATTTAAATATGATGAATGGTGCTCTTTTTGTAGCAGTAGTGGTTCTTCTATAAAACCATATATAAAACTGTATGTGTTATTCTTCACGTGGTTATTGACCATAGCCTAGTCCTTGATGCACACTTTAAGGCTGTAAGCCCAACAACTACTATTATCCATCTCTTACATATCCCTAACCATAACTATAAGCCTAATCCCTTTTTGAAACCCAGTAAATACATTTTCTTCCCAAATTTTCCCTTTGAGGTGCAGTTTTCATGTTTGTGCATAACATGACCATTTTCCAACTTTATGCCCTTAGAAAAACCAGGCTGTTACTGTGTGTGGGCAACTGGTGGCCTAGTGGTTAGTGAGTTGCCCTGCAATCAGAAAGTTGTGGGTTCAAATCCCATGACTGCTAGTGGCACCACTGAGGTAATCTTGAGCAAGGTACCGTCCCCACACACTGTTGCTCTGTTCCTGGCTGCCCACTGCTTCACTTGGTGAATCAGTTAAATGCAGAGAACAGTTTTGTGCTGTTCACACAGCAAATGGATTTACACTTACACACACTTTAAGACTATTGTATAAATGAACTTGGTTTTGATTGCCTGTTGTCCATCATTAATTTGTAGTTTGAAATGATCCCTATATATGTCCATGACTAAGTTGCTGTTCGCTGAAGAGCTGGTCTTGTAACATCTAGGATACCGTGAACTGACAATGTTTGTTGTTACTATACTTTAAAGACTATTGTGTAAATGAACTCTGTTCTGATTGGCTGAATGGATGTTTTGCTTCTTGTGACATCATAGGAACAATAAATTCAGAATTTATCAGCTTAATTTCCAAATATATATTGTGGCAAACGGTGGAATCAGGCGACACATTGGCAGAGTAATCCATTTGCTCAGACTTTATTTTTAAGAGCACACCAACACACACAGCTTCTCTCTAGCTCGTCCTATCTCCCAACTGAGGAGCTAGTCTTCTCAGCCCCTCCCTTACTCCCCAAAAACCCGCCAGCATTATGGTGATGAGCTACACCTGCCACTCATCACCCCCCCCACACATCACGTACATCCAAGCATCACCCCCTAATAAACCCCAAATTAATCCCTAAAGGGCCAGCTCGCCACAATATATACTAAATTGAACTACTGTATATCAACAAGGACAATTCGGCCTTCTATAAAATAGACCCTTTAAACAATATACTAAGGTGCCTATGCCTTGCTGCATATTATGATATCTTAGAAATGTTCATAAAACACAATGTGAATGCAATATCACTGGAGATCAGTATTGCCATAAAACTGTATTGACCATTAACCAAAAATTAAAACATTAGAAGTTGCCTGTATATACAATTGATGTGTCCATGCTGTGAGAAATATAACTGTGCCTATCCAATTACATTCTGGTATTAGACATTATTTAAATCCATTGGATAGAATATGATACATATCAGCTGTGCTATTTTTGGACTCTCTTATCTTGCTGTCTTCAGGTTCATGGGTCCTTTCTTCCTCTGGTACTACTCCTCTTCATTAGACTCATAATGAGCAGAACACCAGAACAATGGTGCTACGCAATATGTGTGGTTAGCGATAGTATTATGTGTTGTTGACTGAATTTATTATAGCCTGATATCCATTACCTACAGCTACAGTACATTAATACTACTTCGGTGGCCAGAGGAGTTCAGATTTGAGTTAGGGATATTGTAGGTCAACTTGCTGTAAGTGTTTGAATTAAAGCTTTTTATGATGCTAGTAGTTTTCCTTGTATGCCTTTAGTGAGAAAAGACTGTTCTATTTAGCTTTCAAAATGACCAATCATTGTTAACAATACAGAGAAAGAGAGATTACAAAAAGAGAACAGAGAGAGAGAGAGAGAGAGAGAGAGAGAGAGAGAGGGAGAAACAAATAGGAAGACAGGCAGTGAAAGAAGAGATAAACAGATTGGGTCATAATTCACATCTGCCATGGCGTCATGGCAACAGTGTACTCCTTCTCTGATTGGAGGTGGCTAAGGGCTGGCGGGTGAGTGGCATCTGGACTCAGCTCTCTCTTCCTCAGTGTGTTAAGGAGAACATTTGGCCATGGTCACACATAACTGAGTGTGTGTGTCTGTGTGTGTATGTGTGTGGATTCTGATTTGCTACTACATTGCTTGCCTGGTGATGATCCTAGGTGCTGTAACTTGAGGATTCTGCTGCTCTAGTTACACATGGCCTCTTTAAGCCACTCTGTAGTGCTTTTTATCTGTACAGGATCTTTCACAGAAATCTCCAAGTCCCCCTTCATCCTTACATACACAGTCCCCCACCCATTAGTAGGGTACACTCTTAAAAATAAAGGGCTCTAAGTGGTTCTTGGACTGGGACGAGGGCTCTATAAAAAGCCTTTGATTGGTACTAAAACTTCCACATTCAACATCTTTCACACTTTTTTAAAAAGGCTCTTTACCAAAGTTTTTTTTTTTATTTTAAGGACCCACATTCAAGGGCAGCTTACGATGTTGAAATGGTTTTATGTAGCAAAACAGTAATAATGAATTTTTTTGGATTTTACAACCTCTGTTTTTCACTTAATCAAACAAGCTGCAGTTAAGACTGATGTGTTTATTCAAAAAGTAGTCTAAAAAAATCATGAATCATGAATGGGTACTTCTGTTAACTACTACAAACTATTCTATTGTATTTCGAATAAGTGGATATATGTAAAAGATATAAATACAAAGCCTATAATTTCTATATATAGATGGTATGAACTGGGAAATGAACTGTATGCTTTTAATGATATTAAAGGGCTTATTAAAGAACCAATTAAAGGGCCATCTACAGAAAGGGTCTTTGGGGAACCAAAAGTGGTTCTATAAATATAAAATAATTTTATATTGAATAAGTTATCTTCAGTTCATTCAGCAACACAAACAAATGCTAATAAGAAAACTCAGGTAGTCACTCCCTCACCTACTCACATACATGCACTGTGTCTTGGTAGAAGTCAAGCTTGATTAGGGCTGATGGGGACAGAAACTGCACTATGAAACACAGGTGTACAGGCAGAATTAAAGACAGGAGAGCAATTTTTCTTTACCCTTGTGACAAGTTTTACAGTGACCTGACCAAGGACATTATTTCATAGCTGTCATAAATAACTGCATTTAAGTGCGGCTTTATGGTCCCCAATCTGTTTTGTGCTAAAATTGTTAATAAAATGATGCTACATACAATTCCTACCGTATTGTTAGGCACTACATGTTTGGTTTACATGCATTTAAAGTGATATTAACTTATGTTTAGGATTTTCCTGTTTTTTTCTAACCCTTTTGTTTTCACTAAATGTCAGTATTTATTGGCTCAGGGGTATTTAATTGCTGTTTGACTGATGGTTGCTTGTGGTTCAGATGCTATGCTCACTATGCTAACTCTGATGGACCACATGGTGAAATTATTTATCTGTCATTTTGTTCAATTATATATGCTTTATTTGAACTTCAAACCAAAACAAACCCTCACTAATAACTGTTTTCTGATGTCTACAATCCACAGATCTTGGCCATCATCTCAATACTGTTCATTGTGCTGTCTACCATCGCCCTGTCGCTCAACACTCTTCCAGAACTGCAAGAAATTGATGAGTTTGGTCAAAGTACGGACAATCCTCAACTGGCCCACGTTGAGGCAGTGTGCATTGCCTGGTTCACCATGGAGTACCTCCTTCGTTTCCTCTCTGCACCCAATAAATGGAAATTCTTCAAAGGTCCACTTAACGTCATTGATCTGCTAGCCATCCTTCCATACTATGTCACTATATTCCTAACCGAGTCCAACAAGAGTGTGCTGCAGTTTCAAAATGTGCGGCGAGTGGTGCAGATCTTTCGGATTATGCGAATTCTTCGAATCCTTAAATTAGCGCGTCACTCCACTGGGCTGCAGTCATTGGGTTTCACATTAAGACGCAGTTATAATGAACTGGGCCTGCTAATTCTCTTCTTAGCCATGGGTATTATGATCTTCTCCAGTTTGGTATTTTTTGCAGAGAAGGATGAAGATGACACAAAGTTCAAGAGCATCCCTGCCTCCTTTTGGTGGGCTACTATTACTATGACCACTGTGGGATATGGGGACATTTATCCAAAAACATTGTTAGGAAAGATTGTTGGCGGTCTCTGCTGCATTGCAGGAGTGCTGGTAATTGCCCTACCTATTCCTATCATTGTAAACAACTTCTCTGAGTTCTATAAGGAGCAGAAGAGACAAGAAAAAGCCATCAAGAGACGTGAGGCTCTGGAACGAGCTAAGCGCAATGGCAGTATAGTATCCATGAATGTTAGAGATGCCTTTTCACGTGGTGCAGACCTCCTTGATGTGGTGGTCATGGAGAAGGGGGAGAAGTCTCAGGACAACCACCTCTCACCTAGTCGCTGGAAGTGGGCATCCAAAAGGGCTGGATCTGACACCAGCTCCAATCGCTCATTCAATCCAGAGCAAGGCTCCCCAAGCAAGGCCAGGGGCTCCAGCCCTCAGAGGCTCAATGCACAGAAATTGGAGGAAATGTACAACCAAATGACCAAGACACAGTCTCAGCCCAACCTCAACACTAAAGACAGGAGTGCACCCCGAGCGGGGTGCAGAAGGGATGAGATTGAGCTGGGCACTTTGTCAGGCCAAGGAGCTGACCCACTGGGGGGGCGCGAAGGAGTGGTGGACATGAAAAGTCTGTCCAGCATTGACAGTTACATCAGTTGTGCCACAGACTTCCAAGAGAACCCAAGGTTTCCCTACAGTCCAGCAGGGGGTTTGTCCTTTCCAGAGAACTCACGTTTCTCACACAGTCCTGGCCCTGGTTTTTCAGGACGGGTGAGTGCTAACCCAAGCCTTCAGACCACCATGGAACATGAGCCCATGCTTACCCCACCACGTTCTGCTGCAAAGCCTCGTGACATGGAGGGTTTGCTCCAACATGGTGGAAACCCTCTGAAAATACACTCCTTTAAGGTAAATCATCGTGGCTGTGGAGAAATGAGTCCAGCTGATTGCCCTTTATCAGACAACTCTGCTCTTTCAGATCGTTCCCTTCTCAGTCCTGAGGTATCCATCTATACTACAGCCAGCAGCAGGACTCCCCCTAAGACACCTGAAGGAGTTGCTCTCACTCCCACTGTCTTCACGTTTCACGACGCCTCCATTAACAAGTACATTGATGCGGACACAGATGACGAAGAGCACCTACGTGAAGGCTGCCCGTCAGACCGCCTACTGGGAGGCCTGGGCACCAAACCTCGGCACACCAGTGGCCACCATGGGGGCATCAACCACCTGGAGGCTGCACAGAGGCTATTGGGTCAGAACTGCCTCTTCCCTTTGGGAAGCACTCCAAGTGGAAGCCATGACAACCACGTGGCGCTGGATGCCTCACGTAGGTCTAAAGGGGTCAAAGGCCGTTCCAACACCTTTGAGGAAAGCCTCTAAAGCTATGGAGAGTGTTTGTTCACTTTAGTCAGAGCAGGGAGAGAGGCAAAGGTACTGGAGATGGCACAGTAGAAGGTCCTGTGCAGCGTCACTTTAGAGACATTTGACTCCAACTCAGGAGGCTCCTGAGTTTCTGCAGGGTCTCTTCCTCTCTGGAAACCAATGGTCATGTTACCATGCTGATGAAAACAAATCTCAGAAGAGTTCATCTCTCTTCCTGTCTCTCCCCCTTTGCAAGGAAACCAGTGTTGGTGTTGCCTGTCTTGCAAAGGCAAGCCACATGCCAAGTGAAAAGGAGATGATTTGACTGTTGCCAGAATCTTACAGAACTAGTGTAGACACTTAATCGGGGTTGGAAGGGAAAACCCAACATGGATGAGACAGGGCAGGTCTGTAAAGTAAAAACAAAGGACAGGTACTCACTGCCCATCTCAGCTAGCCATTGTCCAGAGCCCACTTTCAATATTAGGCTTTAGAGACCAAGTTAATGTTATAGCCTGTTTACTAGTGCACCCCTCCCCCTGCCCCTTAAGAAACTGGCCTTACTTAACTGCAAGTATGGATGTCTAAAAAGTATGACTGTGAGTATGCGAGTATGTGTATTACTAAGAGAGGTGGCTTCATCAAAATGTGTGTGTATGATTATTGACATTCCTGCACACAACACACCCTTAAATGCCATATACATGCAGTATGACTGATTTATTTTTATATAGACCTAGTCATAATCTCTAGAAATCTGTTGTACCAGTCTATTGTGTTACTATGTCCTAGGTGTATTAATGTCAGTGACATTAACACAGAGGAGATGCAAACAGATTTAAATATTTTTCATAATTTCATTCAAGTCTTATCTCACTTATCACAGACAGGAGCAGCTACGAGGGCAATGACTGGTGGTCAGTACTACACCCAGTCTGTTGAGGTGTAACTGGAAATTGCAGTAAATGCAATTAATGCCATAGTAAAAATGCTCATAATGAGAATAAAGAAAGAATTCTGCTCAGAACAGCACATTCAATCAAATGATTGTTATGTTTCCTTATGTATTTCTGTGCCAACATGTTAAACCCAACAAACACAGACATATATATAATTTATATCCAATTTTCTGATTTTGTTTTGTTCTATGTTACTGCCGAGGCCTAACAGTATGTTGCAGATACCAATATTTACCTCAAAATCTTAAACACAATCGTAATATAAACTCCCTTTAAGTATTACAAATATGATGATGCACATGAAGTATAAAAAATGAGGTACACAGATTCCTAAAATATCTTTAACCCCATGCTTACATGTCCATCATGCACACAATCCCACATGCCCATGCCGCATGGATTCTCAGGTATGTACCAGATGCTATGGTGATGGCAACAAACAGTTTCCATGGTGATCACAAACCCTCCTCAATGTGCATATCCCGATTTTAAATATAAGGGTTGAGACTGTTGGATTACTTAAAACTGACATCTACAAACTCAAGCATGCAGGGTGTGGGGGAGGAGGAGGTGGAGGGGGAGGAGGGGGAGGATGCAGAGGTGGAAGAAGGACAGCAGAGTTCAGGATCTCTAGGATGTTGTTTTCATGCATGCTACTGTTTCTGCACAAACAATTTAGCAAAGCAGTAGAGTGAGTGGAATAGTAATGCAAGCAAGAACTTGGTAAGACAAAGAGTGTAATAGTGTAGAAGACTGCAGACATGTACAAGTGTGCAGCTTAATGTTACAGAAGGAATGAAGGCTAACTGGTAAATGAATGCTTGTCCAGTAATTAATATAAGTTCAGGCCAAGGAAATTGGTATTAGACTGAATTTGAATTAGGTATGTATTAGTATCCTGGTATATGATACTCGTTATACACTGATACACACTTAAAACCCCGATAAACCTTGAGGAGGGTCCATTTTCACAAGATTTCACAGTCATTTAAGAAAAAGGCAACATATTTGTGTTCAGCCTTATATCAGGTAGGATTCATTAGGAATTGCTATTATATAGTAGTGTTTCCCAGTATGAGATTTAACAAGTTATACTAGAAACTTACTTTTGAATCAGCTTTCAAATTACTCTCTAATTTAGGACTAGGCCTAAATCTGTCTAGTAAACCAACCCTATATGTCCAAACGTTTGTAGACACTTTTTTATCCAAAATTCCATGTTTCTTCTGAAATCAAGCCCATTCACTTTACAGCAGCAACAGCCTCTCCTCTTCTATGAAGGCTTTACACTGGATGTTGGAACCTGGCAATGAGAATTTGATTGCATTCAGTCACAAAGCATCAATGAGGTCAGGTACTAGAGAATGTATTTTCACTGGTTCTAATGTTCTAAGGGCTTTATACCCTCTAGCCATGCTCATATTAGGCTCATGAACAGCTGCTCTAAAGCATCCCACTCTGTTGGCTATGCTTTTCTGTGGAGATTATACAAGCTGTTTATGCTCAGTGAAATCCCTCCGTCAGCAATCAGAACACCTTAAAGGAGAAATAACTCCACAAAAAGAAGGGGTGTCTGGATACTTTTGGACATATAGTGGATTATTTTATCAAGAAACAGTACATTTTAACACTTCAGTTTATTGAACTACTGCTGTTTTTCATATAACAGAAATCTTTACACCCAGACACAGTATCTAACATTTTCAATGACAAACTATTTGAGAGAACAGTCCGCAGTGATGACAATCAATCATTAGAATATGACTAATGTCTGTGTGTTACTGGCAAATTATTGGGTGTTTGTTATGGACATAGACACACATGGTGCAGAAAATAGGAACACTTTCAATTGAAAACATTAACAAGTTTGTAAACTATAGTCAAACACATTCTTTTCCCCTTCATGGTAAAATGTGTCAAATTGTGATAAACTCAGAGCTTCAGGTATCAAACATGCACAATGTTTTCTCTTTTCATGGATTATTATTATCATTATTATTAATATCATCGCCATCATCATTATTATTATTATTATTCTTTTACTCCAGTTCATTTACTCTTTTGTTTTTCAGCAGATTTGAAGCTTTAGACGTTTTTTTATTCTATTCTTTTCTAAGATGGCACATGAAGATGTGTTTGTATGTTATGTTTCAACCAGAAAGCACAACCAAGTGACCACTCGGTTTCGTTTATTCTTATAAAACTATATAAGATGATCGATTTGAACAAGCATTTAATAATTATGAAGGAGAAACAAAAAAATCCATTTAGTTTCCAGGGACCTTACAAAAAACAAAAGAGAGAATTGTTTACACCCCCTCCCCTCCTCCAGAAATCTTCTAAGATGTTATTTGTAGGTCTAAAGGCTGTGTGTTTTGTAAACTTTCTACCTGTCGACCTTTCTATGCTGTTGTTTCTGTATGTGCGTTACGTTGTTCGAAGCATGTCGTACCTCTGGAGCCGTATCTTGTTCTGTGTGTGACAATACATTGTCTTGTAAAGAAAAAAGGAACTGAAAACGTGTCAAAAATGTCCTCTGATCTTTCTATTTCTTTTCAGTAAAATGAAAAAAAAAATCCCCCTTTGGCTGACTGGACATTGAATAAATGATTCAAATGAAATAATGTCTCATTTCTTTAATCTTATTTTAATCATATTTATTAGAGTTGTTGTATATTCTTACTTTGTATAGGGTTGTAAGATTCTGTAATAAAGTGTAATGTTCATACTGTACTATGCAATTAATTTAGTGTTAACGTAATCTATAATATTACTAAATACTAATATTACTAAAAAACTGTCATATGTATTCCTTCTATTGTATATAGTTGTAATATTACTACACTCACCTAAAGGATTATTAGGAACACCTGTTCAATTTCTCATTAATGCAATTATCTAATCAACCAATCACATG
>JBBPCW010000106.1:17407784-17418253 GCA_037974425.1 Phenacogrammus interruptus
CACACACACACACACACACACACACACACACACACACACACACACACACACACACACACACACACACACGTGAGCTTTAAAAGAGCGGTGACTATTTTGTCTTGTTTGGCTTATATACATGTAGTATGTATAGTTTTAAGCCAAAATCTATCTCAGGCATCAGGCAGTGTACAGCCAGTTCCCCATCACGTAATAATTTTCTATGACGTTGCTTTCACACATTTTGCCTTTCGGTTACTTTGTTTACATCTTCATTTTAATAAGAATTCAGAAATGTTTGAACTCATTTGAATGTCAAAACTCGGGGTTTTAATTCTGTGGTAACGTTTAAAATTGAGATGCACAGGCCACGTGTAACTTCTTTTAACAGAAGCTAGGGCATCTTCGTACCTGGACAGGCCTGGTGATGGTCGTAGCAGCAGTCCCGCAGGGTCCTGCACGCCTCGTCACAGTAACACTCCCCGTGCACGCGGTCCGTCCTCCAGCCCCGGCTCAGGCACGCGCTCTCCCGGCCAGAGCAGCAGAGTCCGGCGGCGCGGCAGCCCTCAGCCTCGACCCCTGCATCAGCCCAACGCGCCAGAACCAGCATTAGAGTTACAATTAACATCGGACACCCTGACATCTCTTCAGCTTCTCTGTGACTCCTCCACTCAGTCCAGTTCACTCATCACTCCCACAATGAACAATTAGTCCCAGAGGGATCCTAGAGACCTAAATGATTAACTTAATGAACCTTAAACCGCCTGTAACTGCAGGTTAACTTTTCTCACACAGTTCAGCTCCTGAACTCCATGGCCAAGATCTTCTTGCTGTCACACTTCTTAACTGGCTTCAAAAATGAGGTCAGAGCAAAGTTCAGCACAGGTGGAAACTGTTGGCACAACAAAGGATGAAGGCAATGATAAGAGTGAGCCCATATAGACCTTAAGCTGTGGTAGTGGCCACAGAGATTTCACCATGTGGTTTCAGAAGAAGGGGTCTGCTTGTGGAGTGGAGGGCCCTGCTCTGTAATGTTTTCTTAGCTGGTATGTACTGTGCACTGGTGCTGAAATATCTGAAAAGGATGGATTCATTTCATTCCTGTGAGCAGAGCGCAGTCATGCAGAAAGGAACAATACAGTAGATTCTGCAGTGACGTTGGGCCTCATTCATCCACCCGTTCTCATGTTCCACCGAGTGTGATGTGTTTGAGTGTGCAAATACAATGTCCTGAGAATGCCACACAATTTTAATGTGCTGTTTATGAGCTCAGTACCAGGACCTCAAACTGGGGAGAAAAAAAGTAATAACAAAAAGACCTAAAACAGTTCCACAACTAACAATTAGTATCTTTGTACATCAAAAAGTACAAATTAATTCATCTGCTCATGCTAGACATTGCCAGTGCAATGGCAGAGGATAATTTGTGGATATGAAATTAAATGCAACTGAAAAATTATGTCCCTTTTTATAAGGTAGGACAAATAAATAACAAAAAAACATCCTGCCTACAGAAAACAGCCAAAAAAAAAATAGCAGGCTACACAAAGCACCCAACCCAGGGATCTGGGGAGCATTTATGTTTCATCCACACTGAATTTAGAGCCCTTTAAAAGGGCCGCAGTGGACTGTATATTTGCATTTGCATGCACAAGGGACCAAAGTTCATTTTGCAAATGAGAATGTGCTAATTGATGAGTCCATTATGCAAATGACACCCCACTAATTGATTCTCAGCAGGCATACTGATCATTTTTTAGTCATGAAATCACTGTAAAGTATATTTTTAGATTTGTGCATTATAACTTAATATACTACCAATAATTAATATACTACCATCTATATATACGTCTTATATTGTTTATCATTTTCACCAAATTTGGACATCATCGTTTCCATCAGGTCAACTTTACAATATGAAAATCTTTTCATTGTAATCATTACACTGCAGGCGGTTGCTAAGGTGTAGCTAGCCAGTTGTTATGGTAACTGTAGTGGTTACTATGATGTTCTAAGTGGTTGCTAATGTGTTGCTAGGTGGTTACTAGGGTTTTACAGTTAAGGGTTCATGTAATAAAACATTGATCAAAAAGACATGGGTACCAATACTTCTTCACAACACAATGCCATTAGATTTGACCAAACAACAGAGAACCCAGAATGTTGCCCTTTACCCAGATTTGAACTGACAAACTCTTCTGACTGCTCAAATCACAGATGAACTCCTTCTCTGTATCTCACCCTTTCCAAATGTTTTCAATGATGAATTAAATGAGCAATTTTTTGTTTAAAATTAAAAGTAATTTTAGATAACCCTAAGAACTTTCTAATTAACACTGTTTAATTCAACAAGAAAAACTAAAACAGGTTGACTTGATAGGACACAGGCATTGCATAAAAACATTTAGTAGGGAGAAATGTGAGGTTAATGGACAGAACCCTGAAGGCCAGCAGTAATGCTTTCCTCTGGGCAAGACGTACAAAACATGCTGAGACCCATGTGTGGACAGGCTACATTAGTGCTGTGAATAACTGGTACTTCAAAAATAACATAGGAACAAAATGTACAGTTCAACAAAAAACAGTCCAGCAAAGCATTAAGAAAGTTTAAGAATCCCAACCTAGCTTGATCTCATTGACAGGGTTGGAGCTTCTCGAGGTCATTTTTAAAGCTCTGAATGCAGAAGATACATTTAACCCCAAGTGAGTAAAATACTGCCCAAGAAAAAAAACGTTACCTGTTTTTTACATTTACAACTTATTTCTGTGTACAGAAGTGTTTTAAAAGAACTCTTTTTACAGGCTATTACTGTGGTACTCTGATGTGGAGACATTACATTACTGCTTCATTAGTTCCTCTCACGTATTCTTTAAGTTAAAGGCTAAGAAAAAACCCTTTTAGCACCATCATCAAAGCAATAAATATTTAATAGATCAAGTTGTACTGCTTCATGGCCACCAACCCTGGTCAATAAACTAAGGTGTTCTTGCAGAACCTACAGCCAACCACAATCTGTCACACCTGCTCTGGTTCATTAACTTCTGGGACAACTGGTGTCCTAGTGGTTAGGGCATTCGCCCTGCGATCAGGAAGCCATGGGTTCCATTCCCTGCTAGTGGCACCCTTGAGCAAGGTACTGTTCCCACACACTGCTTCACTTGGTGAATGGGTTAAATACAGAGAACGGATTTTGTGCTGTTTACACTGTGCTGTGGTGTGTTCACACATGACAGAGCAGTCACTTTCACTTCAGCACTCTTTAATTTGCTGGATCAGATCCGTTAAAAGAGTTGAATCTTAGATGGAGGTAAGGAATTCAGGTCGAGTTGATCCAGGTGATGTCATCACCCATGCGGACTGGTTTATCAAATGTTTTGTGACTGGATGGCAATAAAATATTAAAAAGTTGCACTGCATACTCCAGGGTTCTACTGCCAAAATCTGATCAACTTAAACAGCAGCTTATAATTTATGCTGCTTAAATATTCATTGATCCATGTGACATTCATTCACAACCAATTTCACAATAATTTCCTTATTCCTTAATTCTGAACCCAATTACTGTCTTCCAAATCGACACACTAAGAAGAGACTAGTGGTTGATTTTAGAGCACAGCGGCACATCTTTACTTACATTCCATGAGGAAAAGGGGAACCAACTGGCAGATAATGGGGTGGGTTTACACTGACAGGGGGTTGTGTGAGTTTGACTGTAATATAGGGCAATGAATCGTGCTTGTACCATACATTCAGACATTCACTCAGACATTCCCAGTCAAATTCAGTCTCACACACTCGCACACAAACACATACTCACATGCACACAGCCGCACTACAAAAAGGACAGCACAGAACACCACCACACATCACACTGAGGTCAACAAACTTTCCCAGTCCCACATGGAGATGCAGTTAACACTTTCTTTTTTATGGTCGTTACCTCAAAAGCACTGGAGAAAAACCATGACAGAGACCTTATGCCTTAGCTTCATCATATCCTCCACAGCGGTTTTATACTGCACATATCACAACAGCTCTAGCACAAGTCCAGCCGCTTCCTCGATGGGTGCTCGTTATGACAACATTGAAAGAAAAAAAGCATGACATTATAACGTCTTTGTCTTAAACAAAGAAAACAAGCCATCTATTCAAGTTATAGTTCACATCATTTTACCATTCGACAATGAAAAGAAAAGAAAAAACAAAAACAAAACCACCACTGGATATGATGAAGCAAAACAACTATGTACAATTAAACAACTTCAAAGAGGAGGAGAAATCTCTCAATCTTGTTTAACTGTGAAATTGTAACACTTCAGAAAGGTAAAGATTCAGTGTGAACAGGGCTGTCTGAGCAGCCAGTCAGAACTCTTGAGTCTGTCTTTTCTCTAGTGTTTCCTAAATGGCACGACCAATCATGTTCTAGACAGTGCCGTCCAGACTTTTTCCCATGGTGCTTGAGTTAGCCGGTTTGAGCAATGAGTCACTCTCCAAGTCTTGCTTGCCGCACCTACAGAGTTAAAAAGATTTTAAAGATTCATGCTTATTTTATCTACACTAACAGATAAAGAACCACAGCAATAAGTACAACAGCTGTAGAGAGATACTTGCTAACTAGTCCGATCTTTTCTATTTAAAAATAAAAGACTCAAACAGGCCTCCATCTACTGACCCAGAGATTGGTCCATTGGCTGGGCTGGGCTGCTGGTCCAGCTCTGAGAGCAGCTTCAGTATATTGAATGCAGCCTGTGAACAGAACAAGAAAGAGACACATTTAAACATGTGATCTAATGCCCCAGAAACACCAAATCAGCAATGTCTTACACCGTGCATTTAAGGGATAATCCATCAAATTCAAAGTGTAGTATATGATGGTAGAAAAGTTTGGTTGTACACACACCATGTCATGACAGGACTCCACGTCCTTCCCAATGCCATGGCTTATAAGAGGTGGCTGAGAGGAGCAATTGATCAGAGACACAAACTCGTTTTTGTTGTTTTTGGGGAAGTCTTTGTACTCTACCTGTAATGAATAAATAGTGTCATTCTTTAAGAAGTTCTTTTTTTGAGTCGGTGTGTATGCATAGATGTTTGTGTTTTCCGAGTACCTGTAAACCTTGTATAGTGGCCAGGTAGCCGAGCTGTTCAGATGGTCTAGTGAGGGGTCCGTGGTTTCTTGGAGACAGGTTTTTGCTTCCCTTTAAAATGCCTTCAGCAGTGGGGGATGTGCCAGCATACAGCAGCTCATTGGCAATTGTGGCTGTTAGTGAGGTCTTGGCCTGGTTAGGGCGGCCATAGTCCTTGGGATGGGGTCCTTGGCTGGCACCGACTGCTTGTGCTACCTCAGGCACCATGGGTAGAATGCCAGCAGGAAGCTGTTGGTGGCTGAGAAAGGGCAGACGAAAGTCTTCCTCCTTTGGGACTACACCAAGGTAGGAAAGAGTAAGAAAATGTATAATGCTACATAATGAACCTTTCTGTGCAACAGAGAGTCCCATATTGGAATAAAGCTAACAAATGCATTTTCAGTATTGGCTAGTTATACCACAGTTACTACAGTGTTGGGAGATTTAACAGCAAATGAATATTTTATACTATATAATTCTCCGTTCTCCCTATGTTTATCCCCATAGAATGCTTTTTAAACCACATACCCAGAACACCCTCTTCCGTAGAGCCCGGCTCAAAAAAGGTCACTTTTCTTCCATCTCCAGGTTTCTTCAGAGGTGGCTGTAGAACAGACATCAAACTAAGACTAAAATCACTGAAAAGTGAGTCACACAGCTGTACTTCCAAATCCCTCTGTTATATCTGTTTAATATATGGGTTAGCACTATTTGCAAATGTGAATGAGAAATTCTGAACGCCATTGAACCTTCTCGTCAGTTTTTAGTGCCGGTTTGGGAGGCTGAGGCTGAGGCACTTTGAAGCCTAGGAGCTCTAGCATCTTCTCTGCAGCGTTCCGCTTGGCCACCTTTTTACTGGGGCCCATGCCCTCTGCAGTCTGACCTGAGACTGACACCTAAAAGAGAAAAAAAAACTTGACTTCTTCTGCATTAACTTACTTTTTGTTTCAGGAAAATCTGTTCATGAGACTGGAGTCGATTGGCCTTTGCAAAATAGAAAAGGTTACCTGCATAACAAACTCCCTACGTCGGGGCAGTCCTCTCTCAGTAACTAAGCTATACTCCGGCTCTTTCTCTTTTTTAGCCTGCTGGATTTGAGCGAGTCTGCTGATTGGGTTTATGCCTTGCCCATACTCCGGACTTGTCTGCAGCTACAACCAAAAGAATGAAGTTTATAGTATACAAGGCTCAATCTAATCTAATATTAAAAGAGATGTTTCTTTCACTCTCTTTCCAGTCAAACTATTTAACACATCCTCACCTTTATAATAGATTTGGTTTTCTTTTTAATACGCTGGGGCATCTTGTCTGTGACAGGGAGTTGTGGCAGCTTCCGCAGCTCCTCCAGCACAGCAATGGCAGCCAGCTTCTTGGCAATCTTCTTGCTCTTGCCCTCCCCCTCTCCTGAAAACTCTCCTACGCTCACTTTCACCACAAAGCTCTTCATATGAGGGGGTCCTGCCTCTTTCAGCACCTAAACAAAAATAACGGGTCACTAGAACAAGCAAAACGCTCAGAGAGATGGATTGACTAGGTTATAATATAAATGTCCTATAGAGGTCATGATTTTCTAGGGCAAATGAAGATTTGAGTAAAAAGTTTAACAATATAATTCAGATGGTTTGAAACATTTTTGGACAAACTGGGAGTTGTAGCATACGTCAAAGTTCACAGGCATGTTCCGCTTTAGTGCAATCTCGAACACTTGGCTAATCTCAGATTTGTTGAGGTTTTCTTCGACAAGCTCATCTTTCATCTAGAAATAAAAGAAAATTAATGACATTTTACTATGCATAAATATTTCAATCCTGTTGCCATCAGTACTGATAAACATTTGAACTTAATTCAATAACGTATTATTTAATACATGGGTTAAAACAATTTCATAGTCCTTAAGCACTTATTATGCATGGTCCTTCACTATGTACCATTTTAATAGAAAAGTGCACAAATTACCTACCTCTGAAAGCTGCTGGAGCACTGGCTCTTTCTGCAATGTTTTGATAGCTTTAGCAGCCGCATCATGTTTGGCAGCCTGGCGCGTGCGGCCTTTCCCATGGAACTGCTGCCCTCCAATGGACAGCTCCATGTGATACAGCATCTGCCCCACTGGAGGAAATGGATAGTAATACCTGACCAGGTAAAAGCCAGAGGTCATATGGGAGGCCTTGGGTAAGGTATTCAGACATATCTTTATATTTTATACCAGATATCTATTTGTAAAACACTAATGACACTATTAAAAAAAAGGTCCCTCTATACATTTGAAATACAGCGTAAGAAAGCAAAGGATATTGTTATCCCAAATTAAAAATTGTTCAAGATACAAATTTCACTGAAAGTGAGTCCTAATTCCATATGGACTTATAACAGTACTTTAAGAGTACATGCACACAGTGATATCTTATTAATTAAAAAGGTACATACTGTTGCATGGAGCGGGCATAAGGGCCCGGTGCTCTAATATTATAGTTGAATGCAGGTCTCATCCCCTGGTAAGGGTCTATGGGTTTATAGATGGGTTTCTTTCCTAACTTCATACAAAGTGCATTCAGCTCCACAGTGTGCGTCATGCTGTCCGCTAAGAGGAAAAAACAGTCAAAGAAAGGATGAGACTCCTTCATGTAACAAATTAAGCATGTAATGTAGGGTAGTGTGAAGTGTAAAAGAATATTTTTAACACAAGGAAAAGTTCAGTCACTAATTAGACCAAGTACACTGCTTATACCAAAAACAGGTGCCCTGAAAACTACAATGTCACAAGACTATAGGATTTGAATGTGAGTAACAAAACATACACTCGCCCTTGCAGAACCCACCTGGGTTTCTGCCTTGGTTGCGAGGCCCCCTGTTGCTGGGTTTAGGCAGTGTTGTCTGGGCAAGAGCACAAGCTGCTGCAGAGTGTTGAGCTTTCTTTATGCTGGTCCCCTCTGCATCCCAGTGCTGCTCTCCCAGAGTTAACCGCACTGAGAATATCTACATCAGGAGTGTGTGAGAGAGAGCGAGAGAAAGAAAGAGATGAAATCTGAGACACAAAACATCTAAGGGGTCTAAGAGAAAGACAGAGACAATAAGTGGCAAGAGCTGTGTGTGTGGTACCTTGGAGTGGGCTGGTCCTTGCTCACTGAGCAGCTTATACTCAGGTTGGATCTTATTGTAACGGGCTAACTCATTCACCAAACACATGGGGGTCTTCTCTTTAGGGTTTGCCATGTTAGATACTGAAACAGAATTTTACATGAGGATTTGTATAACCTAAATTCTTACTTTTGTAAACCACTGCATCTGGCTAACACGCATCTATATGGGCTACAAATCTAATGATTACTGCATGTCTCACATTTTCATCCAAAATAAAAAGGCTTCAATGAACTTTCCACCCACCTGTGGGGTTACAGAAGGGTGTGGCTGAGGCTGAGGGCAAGGCAGAGCTTCGTAGCGGGTGACTGGCACTCTCTGAAGGTAAGGAGCCGGTAGCACAGGGAATGCTGAACCCAGGCTGGGGTGGGGGAAGCTGCACAGGGTTTGGGCTGGGCATAGGGTTGGCAGGGGTCTGGAACTGAACCTGGGACATTCTGAACTGATTGGGTGCAAATGGAAGAAGCTTTGCAGTCTAGCAGAAGCAGCTCACAGGAGAGGCCGAGTGTGTTCAAGGAGAAGCACCGAGTGGGTATTTTGAAAGGGAAGAAGACTGCAAAGCTCTACCTGCAAAGAGCGAGAGAGTGGAAATGTTGATATTCCTTGGACATAATGGACACATCAGAATCAATGTGCAAGATCAATGTCGAGATCAAGATGAACAAAAAAGCAACAATTTGGAGCTGGTCGAAAATATAATTAAAAGAGTATTTATGGAGAGCTGCAGATGGGTGGGAACACATCAGGCCACTGACTGGCAAGACATGACAGTTTATTTAGGGCACCGTTAGCATCTTAAATGTGAGGGCTGGAGAAAAAAAAGACAGATACAGGACAGTCTCAGAGATAAAGACTAAACAATACTCATTGGTTTGCAGCACTTCAAACTACATTTCTACCAAAGAAACCTGAATTGAGAATGATATCTCTCTACCCGCCACTGAATTAAACTGAAATGTGTCAGCTGTCAAACTAAAAAGGAGAGGAAGGTTAGTCAGCGGTTAGCTCATCGTTAGCTATTGTTACAGCTAGCTAGCTAAAATATAAAATTATAAATGGCAGCCGTCCCGTGTGCGTGTGTGTCTGATAAAATATGCCCTAAACACACGCTCACAGAGGAATATGGTACGGGTGGATAATGTGACATTAGTGGTTGTCAGGTCCTGAAAGGGACACTGCTCGAAGCTAACAGGGGGAGCTAGCAGGCAAGCTAGCTGCAGCTCCTCTCCAGAGCTCCTCACCTCGATTTAAACAGGGTCCGGCTGCACATTACTCCATGAGGGCCGACGTTAGAGCTTAGTGTTTGCTGGGCTGGGGTCCAGGGTGGGGCAGGGCTGTGCTGGGGGCCTGTTTCGGAGTTAAATGTGGGTGAGGTAGACCGGAGAAGGTGGACAGGGCAAACACTAAAGAGAACTGCCTCATCTTCCACCCACTTCCAGGATGTGACATCAGACCGGCAAGGGTTCTCCAAGGGTTGCACAGATATGCCGGGGGGTGATTAGTTTTTCTCTAAAGAACAACTTCACTTTCTGGTTTTCTGCCTGTTTAAAACTGTACAGAACTAGCAAGCTGCCAACTTTATAACTAAGCAACTAATGCATTTGTATAGCTTATTGAGACCCATACACCTGGGGTATCACTAATGTATACACACACATATATACAGGTGCTGTCATATAATTAGAATATCTTCAAAATGTTGATTTATTTCACTAATTCCATTCAAGTGAAACTTGTATAATGTATACATTCACTCCACACAGACTGATATATTTCAAATGTTTATTTCTTTTAATTTTGATGATTATAACTGACAACTAATTAAAATCTCAATTCAGTAAAATCTCAGAAAATTAGAATATTACATGAGACCAATCCAAAGAAAGGATTTTAGAAATCTTGGCCAACTGAAAAGTATGAGCAAGTACAGCTCTCAATACTTAGTTGGGGCTCCTTTAGCCTGAATTACCGCAGCAATGCAGCGTGGTATGGAGTTGGTGTTAGGAGAGCCCAGGTTGCTCTGATAGTGGCCTTCAGCTCTTCTGCATTGTTAGGTCTGGCATATCACATCTTCCTCTTCACAATATCCCATAGATTTTCTATAGGGTTAAGGTCAGGTGAGTTTTCTGGCCAATTAAGAACATTGACGCTATGGTCCTTAAACCAGGTACTGGTAGCTTTGGCACTGTGAGCAGGTGCCAAGTCCTGTTAGAAAATAATATCTG
>JBBPCW010000106.1:17418329-17440766 GCA_037974425.1 Phenacogrammus interruptus
TCCTAGATACTCTGATCAACTTTGTAAACTACTGTAGAAATGACAGAAATACTTCATTTACATTTATTTCCTAGGAACTGTTAGGGGTGCCAATAATTGTGGAACAGGTGATTTTATGAAAAATAATTATTTCTTAGTCAGGGATTTT
Source organism: Phenacogrammus interruptus (assembly GCA_037974425.1). NCBI lineage: Eukaryota > Metazoa > Chordata > Actinopteri > Characiformes > Alestidae > Phenacogrammus > Phenacogrammus interruptus. Next base: position 17,418,478 of record JBBPCW010000106.1, read on the forward strand.
TCTTTCTCCTTAAAATTCACTTGTTACATTTTTCTACAATTCCCTTTGGGAGTATGCTTCTGCAATAAAAATTCAATTTATTTGAAGGGTTTTAACATCTCAACGAGGGGTGCCAGTGTATGTATATACAGAAAGTGCTTTAGAATTAGCCCAACAACTGAAGTTCTATTATTCATAGTCAGGGAATTTCACTTGATCGAATGAAGACAAGTAGACCCACAATGTATTTTTTTTTGTGTCAAATTTTTATGCGGTAATATGCAGGGAAGGACTGCGGTACAAACACACATCTGCCATATGTTTTTGACCATAGAAAATGCAAAAATATCACATTGTCAATAAAATAAGAATAAACCGAGCTTACTCTGACCTTTATAAAAAATATTGGTAAAATTCTAATGTGCTGTATTATTCTGCACCTGGTGTGTTGTAACACCATAAATAAGACCTCGAAGTGGTTAAAGCCAGAGATATTTCTCATAGACATCAGTGTCGTGGTTACTGTATACATCTGTTCAGTTGTGATGAGGGTAGCAGATAAAACACACTTGTGGATCAACACATTTAAGCTATTACACATCATATTTGATCTAAATACTTCTAAAACGTCAAACATCCACTGGCAACACAGTAACTCCATATCAGTAGTTATAAATTAACTAATGCATTTGTGACACAATTCCAGTGCATTGATGTGTACCCAAGGGAATAACAAACCTTTACTTCTTCTAACCAACCAGGCTGATAATGTTATTGCTATCGAACATAGTGAACAATCAGCTGTTTCAGATATGATATTAGATTTGGTTCGAAGTACTTGCATAAATAAGGGTCCTGAGTGTTAGGAATCAAAGATTAATGGTTAAAGATTGTAGGCTTGTCGGATATTGAGAGTGTCTCTCATCATCAGATCTCTGAGTCTCCACAATGCGTCAGCCATTGTTGTGTGAGCACCTTTGCTCTTCAGCCAGTGAGAAGGAAGACGGCTCTCCTGCTCCCTGCTGAGGCGGGAGTCGGTCCTTTGAGCTAAAAGAACAAACAAACATGAAAAAATGTTTGAAAAATTAATAAATAATTGGGTTTCACTTTCCTTACCTTTAAGGCTCTGGTCCCACTTGCTGATGGTGGGACAATCTGCACTAAGCCCTTCTATGTACTTCAGGTAAGCTTCTGAGTGCAGGAGGCGCTGTGGTTTGGGAGGGGGAGCAACAAACATAGGTGTGGCTGGTTGCTGATGGCCAGGTTGACCCAGCTGGCCCTGGCCTGGGTATGGTGGTGGAGCTGGCTGCCCTGGGCCATAAGGACCCATCTAAAGAAGAACACAACATTAGCACACTATTAGTGTTGTTTTTGGCGGCCTGTTTTAATTTTAGTTTTAATTTAGTCTTTGGTCAAGCTGTCATTTTAGTTTTTATTAGTCTTAGTCACGTCTATACTCTTTTAGTCTAGTCAAGATTCAGTCGACTAAAAGTCTGTGCATTTTAGTCTTATTTTAGTCAGAATTATCCACAACTATTTTCATCTAGTTTTAGTCAATGAAAACTGATGACATTTTAGTCTAGTTTTAGTCCATAAATTTGTATTTTAGTCTCCGTCTTTAGTAATGCAAGTCTATTTAGCCCAGTCAATATAGTACCTAGTAGAATAGACCAAATCTAAATTTTCTTTTAGTCAAACAAGGTTCTTATTATTATATTATTGTTACCTTATAAACAAGAATACTGTCCATCCATTCCAGACACGGAAGGACTGTCTAATTTGAATTTACTTTTGCCAACCAACCATGTTAGAACTTAGAAGTATATACACATACATTTAAATAAAATAAATAAAAACATCACATCACTAAAAAGTGAAAATAAAATGAAATTGTGTGTGTATTGCCATAAAACCTACTAAAAGTCTTCACCTTCAGTGTGCTGGCCTTACCTAATATTATTTTATTTAAATTTTATTTCTGAACAAATATATTCTACACAAACAAATCAGAACAATTTAGGATCAGCTTTTATTGCATGGATATGAGAAAGGCTGCTTATCAAAATGCTGTGTGTGTGAGAGAGACTATGTGACTGTGTGTAGGTGTGTGTCATTTCTCTCTCTACATTTGCCCTGCATCCCAAAATTTTTTCCACGCTAGATATATTTATTCACAGTGCCTCTCAATGGACGTATTAGAACGTAACGCCGTACAACTCTAAGGTCGAACATCCCAAGCCTTTTTTCTCCCCTCCCGATTGTACAGGAAATAGTCTTGTCTCGTTTTAGTCAACGAAAATGAAGAGACATTTTAGCGTAGTTTTAATTTTGTAAACCACATTTAGTCTTGTTCTTATTCGTCAACAATATTACAAGATATATTTCGCTTCGTTGTTGTCACATGACCAGCATTAACGTTGCATCTCGTTTTAGTCACGTAATAAATGTTAGTTGACGACGATATTTAGTCATAATTTTCGTTGACGAAAGCAACACTACATGATACTGTCCCTTGCATAATTCATGCAATACCCCCCTTGCATGAATTACAGTACAGTCTATACAGGGGTAACAAGTATTTTACATTCCATCACTGCAGGAGTTCAGTGTAAACTGTACAGTAAGAATATGGGTTAACCTTTACCTGATGTATTGAGTTTAAAATGTTTTGTGAGCATATTTTGGGCATATATTCATACTACAAAAATACATTTTTACCGCTATTGGAACATAACCATAAGCGGTGGTTTACTGTAATATATGTATAATTTGTATAGTGTACTTTTTATTACCTAGATTTGCCCTAACAATGTAAATCTTGTTATAAGGATCAAAACTACAAGGAAAATAAGTAAAACCTTCACCTGAAGCCCATAATGGTTCCCTTGAGCAGGACTACCTGTCATACCATTCATACCAGGTCCCATTACACCTGTAGAGAAGACAAGGGAAAATCGGAAATAATGGAGATACTTAGCCGATTAGTAGAGTAGCTCATTTCAAGGATAATCATAAAAAGGCCTGAACACTACAAAGATTCAAAATGGCTAAAACAAGAGATCATCAACATCACTATGTTAGTTGTCAATCAGAGAATTAATATTTGTTAGTACAGCAAAGGTGCTTCCACATAGAAAGAAAATATGTGGTTTGTCAGATGGTTGTAAAGATTTCTAGCAGGTGGGTAAGTAAAATTATTCATGTATAGTTTATGTATTTCCAACGACATGAATCTTAACTGAATCATAATCAACATATCAATCATTTAGCAACTTTTAGTACCACAGCCTTTATCAACAGTCAGATTACACAAATGATACAATCAGGCACATAAGACGATTTGTCTAAATCACATTTTGATATCTATTAGTCCACTGCCATGCTGACAACTGAAAACCAGCCACCCATGCAAGAGAACCTAAACAGACACAAGTCTGATGATAGTTTTTTTTTGCTTGACCATTACAAAGGAGTTCCTTTTTGCTTACAGATGTTATAAATACTCAGCTTATACTCAGTCTAGGAGTATTTTAACAATTAAATTTTTCTCATTTCTATGATAAAACGTTCTTACTTTTAATATTTAGATTTCATAAAGACTAATTATCCTGAAAATGTAATTATAATGTGAAATTATTTTCACCCACTACTACCTGACATGAGAGAAAATTCTGTAAAACTGAAAAATTAAAGATTTTTAAAAGTGACTTTTATTTCAAAGCAGTGTGGCTTTGTTTGGCTGGTGGTGCTGCTTGATTGTGGGATTGCTTCTTACCAGGAAGGGGCATACCAGGGTAACCAGCCAAGCCCGGTGGAAGGTAGTGTTGCGGAGGCATCGGGGGCACCCCCATAGGATGAGGAGGTGTGCCACCCATACCCATCATGCCTTCAGGAGGACCCTGCATAGGCATGAAGGGTGGGCCATAATTTCCCATCATGCCTTGGGTGAGAATGGAGAGACAACACAAAAGAATCCATGCATTTATGACATGCAAATGTGTCTGAAACCATGCACTACAAAATAAAAGTCATCACAAACTCTAAAAACGTGAGTTAGAAAGCACAAGTGCTGACACAGGCATAGGAGATGACAGAAAAGAATATTTCCATGTGAGGTTAATGAAGATAGAGATCATGCAAATGAAACAAGCATTATTCAGTCCACGCACACACACAAATAAACTAAAAAAAAATTTTTGTGTTATGAACACTGTTATGAACCAAATAATATGGGCTACACTTGACATGAAGGTAACAGCACTGTGACTGACAAATGTTGGGCACAAGTTGGAATAAGAATGAAATAAATTAGGCGATCAGATTTTTTGAGGGTGCCCAGATGCTGCATCTTGACTGTCTTGGGGAAAGGAGTTCAATGGGATTCGGTGTTACCTGGCATAGGTGGCATGGCTTGGTTTAGCATCCCCATAGCGCTTGGGGGAGGCACCACCCCCATCAGAGACCCGACTGGGGTACCTGCTCTTGGGGAAGCCTGCTGCTGTTGCTGTTGTTGGATAGCCCTTTCTCGCTCCTGCTGTTCCACAAGTTTAGCTGCCCGCTCTAAACATGCACATACACAATGTTAGATATCTAAACTGATTTCCACAATTCTTTATCTTACTACCTCAGACAGATATACCATGAAAAAAATGAAGAAATAAATGATTCATCATTACACTGTTTGTGTCTATGCTTATACAACAGAATCTGTCCTATTGGCAAATTTGAGGACAAACAGAATCATGATCTGAAGCAGTTGCTGAACTTACCCTCATACTCTGCCTTCTTAGTTGACTCCAGGTTCCTCCACTCTGTACCTACAAGGCGACTCAGCTCTCCAAAGGAGTAGTCTGGGTGTCGAGCCTTGATTACAGCTCGCATCTCACTGCTAAACAAGATGTAGCCGCTCATGTTGATTTTGCGCTTGGCACCTTCCTTCTTGGATAGACCTTTCATTGACTTGGGTGTAGACTGCAGAAAAAGCAAGAGTACAGTGAATAAATGACAAAATGCATCACTAAGAAAGTAAACAAACCCTAGGAAAAAAATATGAAATAAAAGTTAAGGTTAATTATCAGGCATTAATTCTACACTAACAATTCATTTGTAAATGTATAAGAATGTGAGACCTGAGGTGGGGTGTAGGGCATGTCCATGTCACTAGTTAATGAAACCTGACTCTGAGACATAGAGGGAGTTTCTGGTGCTTCATCATCCTCTTCCTCCAGGTCATCTAGATCTTCATCCAGGTCCTCCATGTCTGCAAATTTAGCCTCCAGCTCTTCAATCTTCTTATTCAGTAATGGAGATGGTTCCTTCTGTGGTACAATAGGTTTCCTATGGGAGAAACATGGTAATGTTACCTGGAGCATCCAATTAAACAGAACCTAAGAGAAAACATGGAAAGAAGTATTTACTTTTTTATTCCAGTTCACATTAGATGCAGTCACATTAAGATACTCATTCATTTACATTTGCAGCATTAATCAGACTTCCATCCCCTACCTACGGGGGCAGTCTCCCTGGAGCAATCTGGGGTTAAGGATCTTGCTCAGGGACCCAGTGGTGGTGCTGATGGTAGGATTCAAACCTATAACTTCTTGGTCCAGAGGCAAGTATCCTACCACCCCACCCAATTCAGCGACTGACAAAGGTAAACAAAGGGAAACAGACCTGAAATAGTAGATTTCATCATCCACCACTTTAGATGAGAGGGAAAATCGCTTCAGGCCTTTAAACTTCTTCATCTGCTTTTCACTTTCAATATAGCGGCTCTCACAGAGGTGCACATCCACCTCTACAAACTCAGTAGGCCTACAGGAAATGAAGTCCTTAAAGGAAGAAACTGCACACTTCCCTATAAAGAAAAGAAAAGAAATAGATAACAGATAAACATGTTTGAAAAAATGATAACCCATTTTAGCTGATTTAAACATTGTCACTTAGAATATATTAACTCCTGATATAAGAACAAAACCTGTGAGTTAACATTAAACAAGTTTATCCAGGTCATAGTAAAGCAAAAAAAAAAAAATAAATAATTACACACAAATAGCACAATATTTCATCACATTTTCAAAAGCCATGGCTTGTACCTATAATGCAAGTCATGGGGCAGGTTTCCTCAAGGTTGCCGAGGAACACTTCACGTTTGTAGAACATCTTGGTAGGCTCATGTTCCGTCTCTTCTGGGTAGATGAATATAGGCCCAAAGAAGAAAGCAGCTCCACCTTGCATCCACATCTTCTCAATCCTGGACAAAACAAATCATGAAACAAACTACTTACATACACAAGACAAAACTATTCCGTAACAAGCGTATTAGACATAAATACTCATGAATTGGGAGGTGAGGGGGTGAAGTGGGAAGAACAATGTTGTTACCTGCCAATTCGCGGCCGTACCAGCCCATGTGATCGAATGTAAACACTATCACCCACTTTTAGCCACATGTTGTTGTAGGATAGCTGGTCATAATACTGACAACCAGGCTCACCGTTGGCTACCTCTACAGGAACATCCTCCTTCTCCTGTGGGTAGTGTAAAAAGTGTAAAAAGTGGAAGTGGTAAATAATCAATATAGTAAGACGTTTTCTCTTTTCCAATCTGTGGTCATGTTCCAGTGTCAAAAGGTCCATACCTTTTCAACGAAATCAGCATGATCGCCATCAGCAATTTCTGATGTTTTCTCCTGGTCTCGCTTTGCAGCAGTGACAAACATGGAAGCAACTCTGACAACTGGCAGTGGCACATCACGAGAAACCAACTTTACAGAAGTTGGCGGCATGCTCCATATTTTGATCTTCTTAAAACCCTTGGTCCGTGTGGTGTAACGAGACTCACAGATAAAGACATCTTCAGGCTTGAACCCTTCAGGCTGAAGTTTGAAATAGTCCTACAAAAAGAACAAGTTGCATCAGGAATGTCTTTGTTCAATACTACAATGCCCATGTATTTTTGCGAAGACGTAAGGTGAGTGTGGAGGTTGTTCCACCTACCTTTACAAACAGAACAACACATTTCCCCAAAATCTTGCTGAGTGGAACTTTGTTGTAATAATCACTCTTGAATACTTCCTTCTCCAGGAACTTGCGCGTAGCCAGGTGGAAGGTCTCACCTGGTCGGTAAAACCAGCAGCCATACATCCACTGCTCACCTGCAAAAAAAAATGGATAGAAAGAGACTGGTTTAGATATTTCATCCCCAAACACATTTCCAGAGTATTTATAATGTTCCATTTTGTGTTTTAAATACTTAATATAAAGTTACATCATACAGTAAATTGGACATTTAAAAGAATGGTGTGGTAAAAAAAATAAATAAATCCACTCGCAGCCAAGACATGTTTGGAGTCTTATGTTCTGTTTTTTTTTCTGCAGCTCACAGTGAATCATATTGTATCACAGTGTGTCTCACATTGTAACTCTGCACAACCTTAATGAAGAGCTGGATGTAGTTTTAGCAGGTCGACAGAAGTTTTGGGACTGAAATTACAGAAATGATTAGGGTGACTTGGCTTTGTGCAACATAAATGTAAAACATGTCTTGGCTGATCGATTACACAGTATGTGGGATTAGTGGGGAAACTGTAGAAACTAGTCTTAAGTGTTTTTTGCCTTAATTAATTTACAATGTATTTGATTCAGAACAGAATATGGCTTTATATGTTTGGTCACCAAGATAAATCTTACACAGTTACACATTTCTGCTCACCAGATTCATCCTTCCACAACTTCTCAATGCAGACAATGTGTGGTTGCAGATTGGCTTCAGTTGGCTGTACATACACAAAGTCACCTATACTGTAGGTGCTGTTTTCAAAACTGCAGGCCTGACTGTAGTCGCTCTGAGAATCTGATGACCATTGTACCCCTGTAGGACAACCTGCACTCTCCTCATCTGAAAGATCAACCATTCATAAGTTAACAAGCATGGCTTCCTTGAAATCAAATGGATCATTAAGCATTACAAATATACTGTAGATGGATCCATTCAAGCTATCAAGTTGAAATATTTCACTACAAGGCTGAACAAAATTTGTTATAAATGGAAAACTTGCTTTTCTTCTCCTCTTCTCCTTTGAGATGGTCTTCTTCAATTTCATGAGGCAGTTTCTCCCTCCTCTCTTGTTCCACATCTGAGTGCAGGTGTTTGGCGGTGTAGCTCAGTGCTGGCGACAACAGGATTTCGCCATTCTTACACAGCTCATCTCGGATCTTCACAAAGAACTGCTGGAGCTCCACAGAGTCCTCAAAGATCTCAGAATCAGTTCTGAAGAGAGGGCAGCCGTTATACACTTTTCATAACTTTGAGAAATTGTTTTATTATTGTCTATCAGAAAAAAAAGTCTACAGGCTACACACTCTCTTAAACTTGTGAACCTGAACAGTTCTTCTAACCAATTATTCTGTTCCATTATCTATCACACAACAATTGCTTCTGCCAACTAGATCGAAATATAACATCAAACCTATTAAGGCGCCTGGCTTTCTCCAGCACCTCAAAGAAGTGCTCCTGGAACACATCCAGTCTCCGATAGCGCCCACGCTCCATGTTTTTACGAATCACTTCCAAATTCAGTGGCGGGTCCTCTGGGTTGGCGGGGTCCACGGCTGGCACCTCTGCCAGAGAGTCGCTATAGCAACGCCCCTCTTCATCCTGGTGGCCCATCACAGACACAAAAAGGCTCCGAATGAGTTCACGAATCAAGGGAGCAACAGACACTCCACCTGTTGCACCTTCTTCTTCTTCTTCCTCCTCCAGCCGGCGACGGGTATCCAAGAATGCTCTGTGCAGTAGCAGGGCATCACGGTAGATGAGGGACTCTGGTTCATTGTAGGTGCAGGCATTATTAAACATGAGGATGAAATCTTCTGCCAGCGACTCCACATCCTGATAGCGGCCCTGTACCATGTGGCTGCGAATGCGCTCCATGTCAATTGGCCTCTTGATGGCAGCATAGTAGTCTGGCAGCTCAGAACGGGAGGGGAGACGAAGGAACACAGCGCTGAGGCGGCGGCCGCGGTTGTCTGTGAAATTGCGAACAGCTTCAAAGATATCGCTAAGCTTTTGCTGAAGGGGGGTGGTCTGCAAACGTGACTTCTTAGGAGAAGTAGCACCCCCACTCCTACCTGGGTAAATAGAGGCAGATGTCAAAAGTAGTATACAAAAGCCGGGGAAAAAAAACCCTCTAATTGAATTTCAGTGAGTTGCATAACATACGTAATTTGAGTTTGGGTGAGCCCACATCATCTTCAGGTGGAGGTCCAAGTTCTTTCTGCTTATCTTTCACAATCTTTTCCAGGACATGAGCATCATTATAAATCTGTACATAAAAGTTAAAATTAAGGCTGGGTTCATGAACACGATATTATCGCTTTAATACATTATTTACTTACTGTCGACAATTATTTCATCACTATTAGTGCAGGTTTTTTTTTTTTTAAATCCTTTTACTTTGAAAGTTTGTTCCTTTTTTGTGCTTGTGAGTGCACAGAGTACGCAGCTCTGTGCATAGACATATATGCATGAACAGAAGTATTGGACACCTGACGACCACACCCAAAGAAACTAATGACACTGCATTCAGATACACAGATTTTCATATGGAGTTGATCCCTCTTTGCAGCTGCTATAATGTTCTGAACTCTGAGGGAAACTTGTTTTTCTCTAACAAACTAAATAAAACGTGAATGCCCTGCCAGGGGCAAATAGCGTTGGTTTTATATTTGATTTGATTACGTTAATGTTAAAGGGAACGCTGCTGTCAAAAACCTTTTTTGGTAAAAGTGTTTGCAAACCAAATGCACTTTTGTTCATACAGCAGTACTCTAGAAATAAAAGTGGGCAATTCACCACTTTTGAATAAATTATTTACTTTTGCGTATTCAATTAATCTCGATGAATTGCAGAAGACCATGAAATTAATCACAATTTTAAAATGTAATCATTGCCCAGCATTAGTTAAAATGCAGTCAACTTATGCTGCAATGTAATTTTTAGTAATCATTTATTTCTAGAAAAGTCACACAGATTAAAAAGCTCCTTGTGAGCCCTGGCCAAGAAAGCAGGACACAAAAGCAGACAAAAACACAGAAAACTTGAAAATCAATTATAAAAAACATATAAACCACAAAAGTATAAATTACTGATACATCATTTCAAATCTGCCAATGAAGCGTAAGTGGATTGTTCCAATTGAATGGACGGCTAGTCAATTCTTAGTTGAAATGTCAAAATGACCTGTTCATGAAAACAGAGATAAAGAAAGCAAACTGACAAGTGATAGCATTGCAAACAAGAAATAAAATCGAATTAATAGAAAGTTATCTTTAGCACACACCTGAGAGCCCTCCTCATTGTAGTGTCTAGCATTGCGGAACATGAGCTTCATATCATTCATGAGAGCTTCCTCGTTGCTGTAGCGTTCTGTACGGATATTTTGTTCAATGGTACGCAGGTCCATGGGCTCCAGGATGACCTGATAGTAGTCAGGATAGTCCTTCTTTGAAGGCTTGACCATAAAGAGGTCACAGAGGCGCCGATCTGCACCGGCCTCTCGTGCCTCCGTCACCGCTGCATACAATGCTTTCATTCTGTTCTTCTTTGTGTTTTTCTTATAACTGCAACCAAAAAAAATCAGAGAGACGAGAGAAAATGTTACTGGCATGGGTGGAAAATTATTTACTGTTAAAAAGTAATAATACAACACTCATAATAAAAAAACAGGATAAAATAGATACCCTCTCTTCTTAGCAACTCCAGTATCAGGGGTTACGTCCCCCTCATTGTCTCCGATTTCTCGTCTTTTTACCTGGAAAACACATTAACAACACGGCACACTGTAATTCTAAGCTGTTTTTATGATGGCGCTCCTGAGACTGTATGTAAATGATCTCTGTTCTGATTAGATGCCCTGTATCATTCCTCATTCAAAAAGCTGCCCAGGGTGAAACACCCCTTATAACTTCAGTGTGATTGAGTAGACATAAAATTGTACAGGTATTAAACTGATTGTGTTTGGAGCGGTTTTCCACTAAATGAGCAATTTAATCAAAACTGTTCCGAGTCACGATTTAAGCTCCAAATCCAATAACAAAATTAGGAGGAATCAAATATATAGTATTTTATTTACCTGCATTACTTGCTGAAGTTTCTGAGCACGTTTGTATATGGCAGAATTGGGGACATTATAGCGTTTTGCATTCTCAAACATTGTTGTAAGATCTGCTTCTAGCTGCTCGATTCCTTCATACTCCCCATTCCGTATTTTATCCCTGAAAAAAGTCACATAAATGTTAATGTTAATTAATTCGATTTTTTTGTGAAAAGAACAGATTAGGAGACATTCATTTCTATGTCCTGGTACCTGATTTGCTGGAGAGAAATTGGGTGTTTGATCTGTTGATAGTAGTCAGGGTACTCCTTACGCGATGGCAGCTGGAGAAAAGCCTCAGCCAGAAGTTGCCCCTGAGCATTACGGGTGCTGCGGATTGCCTGGTATAACTGATGGACAGGGTCACCTGCACCCAGCTGAGACTGATTGCTTTCAGATTCTTCTCCAGCATCATACTTCACAGAACCTGTAGTAGCACATGCGTGGTCAGAATCAAAGCTATTATGAACTGTTAGCTTTCTTTATAAAATATGTACATTTTAGCATTTCTGCATAACTGACCTGACACATCAGATTTTCACAAAAGTGAGCAAATGAATGAATGAAAAGCCAAATGAACAATCATTAGTCTGGACCCACTATTATCCAGAAAAACCCAAAGTAGGAACCCACAAAGAATCCAACAACAAAGGGCCTTTCTCACGTGTGTTAATGTTATTGATGTTCATAAGCCCACCATGAGGACAACACTGAACAATAAATATTCATAAAGGGGTTGCAAAGAGAAATCCTCTGTGCTCAATAATAAATAAGTAAATAAGAAACTAGTGTCATAAAAGGACACATACTTCACACAGTTTTATTTAGATGAATACTGATAGGTGTAGTTATCCAATGTAGGAGGCTCTTCTTCACATTATCTCCAGGTGATCGACCTTTTAGCTGCTGCTAGTAAAATTTTCACCATGTATGTCTCATTACCAGAAACGAGCTCTTTTTTACAAATTACCCAGGTAAAGTGTTTCAAATGACTTAGGCAACTCATATCCAAATATTCTTGTCAACTGTGACCACACATCCTCCCAGAAGATTGATAGTACTTGATATGTCTTGAATTTGAATTCTTGTGCAGTCAGGTTGGACTGACGTACCTGAAAGAATAGAGTCCTCATCACTCTCTGAGCCAGTCTGTAGGGACATGGTAATAGCAGACAGACGGTCACCCTGAGCAGACCTCCGGTTCCTACCAGATGCAGAAAATCAGGGACAGCAAGTTATCTAAAAGTTACATTATAGTTTATGTAGGAAAATAAAAGAATGGAAAGTGGAGGTACCTGATGCGAAGGCTGGATTTTGTGGGTTCTGTCTGTTCTATTTCAGTCTTTTTCTGAATGAAGACTTTCTTGAGTGTGTTTGCATCCTTAAAAGAAGATAGAAAAGTAGGAACTGTTTCAAAACATGATATACCCTGAAACTATTTAAGCAATGGTATAAAATATTTTCAAATTACCTTAAAAACCTGTGATCCAGGTTCATTATAGGTTTTGGCATTTTTAGTCAAAAGATCAATGTCCTTTGACATAGCACTGATGGATTTGTAATGCCCCAACTGAAACAGAACACAATGATATGTTGATAACATTGTACTGCTTAGAACAGACTAAGAATCCAGTAATTAAAGTTTCATTGGAAGATATTTAAATAAAAGTCATTTGCAGTGGTTATTTTTTGAGAAAGTGGCATACACACCTGTATCCTCTGAGCTACGGTGCGTAAATCTATAGGTTCTTTAATTATGGCATAGTAGTCTGGGTATTGCTGCAAATGAGTAGAAGAAAAAGATATCACGGTTAACGTTCAATAAACTACAGAAAATGTTAATAAAAATTAATGAAAATAATAAATACAATGTTAGTTACTTACCAGTTTAGAAGGAACCTTCTGGAAAAGTTCACTGATTAGCCTCCCTGAAGAGTCAGCGTACGACAAAAGAGATTCTAAAAGTTGTTCCAGAACTGCCTTTAGATAGTTGGGTGGTGCCTGATATTCAAAATGAGAAAATCAAAGAAATGCTGTAATAAGTTGTGCCTCTCTCTTTCTCTTCCAGAGGTCCATTATGTTTATTTAGGCCACCTTGCTAAATTTTTTCCAACTTTGTTAAATTTTTTCAACCACCCAAAACAAACACTACATTTATCTCTGATGGTAAATGAAATGCTGATCAGCATCTGATGGGTGAAAAAATTTCTTAGAAGGCAACTAAATTATATTTAATATCTTAAAACATTTGTATCAAAGTCTGTGGGAAAACAAGCTTGATTCATAACATCCCTACCTCTTCCTCTGTTGAGGCTCCAGGATTGTCAACATCTTCCCCCTCCTCCTCATCTTCATCTTCATCTTCTGCCTCCTCTCCATCTCCTCCACGCAGGAGATTACTCTTTGTGGCCAAAAACACATCCCACAGCTTACAGGCAGCTCTGTTCTCCGGACTACCAGCCTAGAAGAAACACACACACACAATCCATCTACATGAAACTTTTAAAGAAAAGAGAACGACTAATTTTCACTATTTTCTATTGAATTTTTTTTTCCATCCACAACCTCGAGGTACTACTAAAAACCAGCAGCATTACCATCACATTTACTTATTAGTGACAAAGGTATGTAACTAATACCATATTCTGACTGGCATAGGGCTCCAATTACTTAATACACAGTCAAACGGGAATTTTAATGGCAGTTAATAAAGTGGTCGACTTATTCACCAGGAAGATATCCACACAGTACAACAAAATAAAAACGTAGGAGTCTTGTATAGCTTAGTGATTGTTACCGAGTAGTAAGCTTTGGCGTTGTTGATGAGTAGCCGGAAGTCTGCCGAAAACTGCTCTGCATCCTGATACTCCTCTGCCCTGAGTTTCTGCTGGATCTTCAACATATCAATGGGCTGGCTCACCACTTCATAGTAATCTGGCTGGTTCCTAAATCACATGCACAGGGATAATAAGAACACTATGTAGATGACAATTTGTTGCATGTCTAGCAGTGTCAAATGTTACTTAACTTTGTGGTTAAACTGTCATACCTCCTTTTTGGAGCACGAACAAACAGCTCACATATCTGCCTCCCCTGCTCATCTTTGTAGTCCCTGACGGAGTTGTACAGTTCATGGCAAATGGCAATCTAAAGAAAGTAAGTTTAATTTATATTTACTGTAGTTAAGAAAACAATTAATAGTAAACACGGTTCAAAATTACCAAGTAATCATTTCATGAAACAGCAAGGAGCTTGAACAGAGCACACTCACTTGATCAACAGTTTGGGCATTAGAAGTTCTCTTCCTTCTCTTCCAGCCACTGGCTGGAGTGGATGAAGTGGCATCATCAAAGTCTCCACTCACACTGCTGGAGGGAGAAGTGGTGCGTCGCCTCTTGGAGCCCATAAGAGTAGATACCTGACAGTATTCAACATACAAAACACTTCTTGGAGCAAAAAAAACCCGTTTTCGAATTTGACCAGATATGTTGATTTCTCATCATCATCAAACAGCATCCAAAACAAAAACACCAGGAATGCCAAACAGGCACAGCTGGCTAGCTACCGGCACTGATAGCAATCTGGCTGACGATAAGTAAAGTTGCCCCTTATAATCATGCATGAACACACCACAGTACAGCACAGTGTGAAATTCTCTCTCTGCATTTAACCCATTGACCAAGAGAAGCAGTTGGCAACCAGTGACGCAGAGCCTGGCAAAGAGCCTGTGTGGGGACGGTACCTTGCTCGGGGGTACCTCAGTGGTGCCACTAGCAGTCCTGGAATTCAAACCCACAACCTTCTGATTACGGGGGCAACTCCCTAGCCACGAGGCTAGAGTAATCATCTGCCACATCACAGAGTAATCATTTGCAACCTTAAAACTGCATCAGTGTAAATGTAAATGTGGGGCTAATAAAGGGTTATTTTATCTTATATTGACACTGACATGGCTGTGTGTAAGATTTAGTGTGCTGTACCAGCAGATCTGTAGTGCAAAAATACAAATTAGGTAATGATTTAAAACGAATACGGTTAAAGCTATACGTCAGTTACATCAACCAGCTGCAATCATTTGCCGACGTCCAAAGTGTACCTGTATATATTTTTCCGCAACATACATATATGCGATGTATACGTACATACAATTTTTTGTATATTTAGCTTTTTATTTGTTTAGTATTTTTTTTATATAATATACAGTTTTATGGTATAGCTTTTATTCTATGCTGTTACTATTTACTTCTTCCGTTCTGTCGACTTCGCAGTAGTGCAGAATGGTTTATGAAAGTGCGAGAAACAGGTAAACAGTTAAAAGGAATGTAGCTATAGCGGCACATCACAGAGTAACACCAGCCTCCAGTTGCTCTCATTTACAGCCTAACATAGTGAACACATTCGAAATGGAACTACCAGGCTAGCTGTGCACTCGGCTAGCAGGCTTCAGGATAGACTTACTCAACAGTAATACAAAACCAGAGGTGCAAAACCTGCGATTTAGTAACTTTTTAAAGTGTATTAATTGTTTCCCTGGGCGATCTAAAGAGCTAATCTTCCGGTAAGTGATCAGTCGCAGCCAATCCTCACAGCAGCCCTGCTCAAACAAAAGATTAGCCGCACCGCTC
This sequence comes from Phenacogrammus interruptus, assembly GCA_037974425.1. Lineage (NCBI taxonomy): Eukaryota > Metazoa > Chordata > Actinopteri > Characiformes > Alestidae > Phenacogrammus > Phenacogrammus interruptus. The sequence goes on from JBBPCW010000106.1 coordinate 17,434,237, forward strand.
ACCGCTCACTCTAAATATTATCATCTCACTGCTTTTACCCTCGGCCAGCACCCTAGAAAACATGTCCGCAACATGCAGCCACTCACCCGTATAAAAGCTGCGACTTTCCTGAACTCTTTTAGAATTCCCCACCATACAAAAAACCACCAGCTACTAACTGTTAGCCAGTCAGCTAACGCTCAACGGTCAGCTCTAGTCCCGCCCCTTTGGAACTCCACGCCGGAAGTGGGGGGTTAAAAGTCTCCTCAGTTTTCTTATTCATCAGCTGAGAGTAGCTACTGTTCTGAATTGATCATATATAGATGATACATTTTGTATTTTACAAGCTATTTGTGGTTTATCTACTTCATTGAGAAAAGGCTGAATATTTAATTTTTCAATGCAGTTCAATTAAATCAATAACAAAATATAATAAATTAATTATATGCACAAATACAAGCATGCATACATACACAAGCACACACGTGCATGTAGTATGTGTGTGTGTGTGTGTGTATATGTGCAGAGTGTGGCAAATATATGTAAATATTTAACAGATTAAAAAATGTCTGAATAAATAGATATACCCAAGTCGTACTGTTGATTGTTAAAAAATATTTACCCAACTGGATGAGAAAGCTAAGTGAGGGGAAAACAGCAACAATGAAAAATGGAGGAGCAGGTTTTTTTTTTTTTTTGAGGTATCAAGAACTTATTAGTCCACACCCATGACTTAACATAAGTTTATATTTTAAATAATTTAAATCACTGTCTCTGTTGTTATTAAAATGTATATATTTTGTAGGGATATTGACTGTATACAGAATAATAGAATACATTATATTCAAGTTATATATATGTTATATATATGTTAGTTATATGTGCAAAGTACAATGCAATTCCTGGGTGCCCCAGACAACGGGGAATTAACATTAGACAGTCAAGCCAAGAATCATATGTACACTAATGAGATTAGATTCAAATACATAGACTTTAATATGGAGTTGGCCCCCCTTTGCAGCTATGCACAAGATTTGTGAATTTGTGCCCATTCATTCTGTAGAGCATTTAAGAGGTCAGGCACTGATGTTGGATGAATAGGCCTGCCTCACAATCTCTGTTCCAGTTTATTCAAAGGTATTGGATGAGGTTAAGGTCAGGGCTCTGAGCAGGCCAGTCAGGTTCTGCAATACTGAACTTATCCAACCATGTCTTTATGGACCTTGCTTTGTGGTCCCAGTACTTTTAGTATATTTGAAGAGCTCTTTTCCCAAACGCTATAAATTCATTTGAAAGTTTTTTTTTAGAAAAATCCTTTTATCCTGTTAAAATAGTTTGTTGGCTTAGTCTGAATATGTTCAACAGTAATTGTCAAATTTAACATCAACGTTTTTGATTACACATCCAAAATGTATTAGATTTTTATTCATTTATTAGCTCTATAAATAAATCTGTTCTTTTCCCAAAACTCTACAAATCCAGCCATATCTTTCTCCAAGTGAACATTCGGTAATAAACAGCTAAAAAAAAAAACTTAACTATTTTCAGTGAAACGTGTTGTCTCTGTAGCGACTGTTCTCTGTTTCTCTCTCCCACCCTCCTGTCTCTCTCTGAGCGCGTGCGGTGTGTCTGGAAACTCCGCCCTCTCCTCCTGCTCAGTGTGGACACACAGACCCCACAAGACATCATGCAGCTGTACTTCAGAACCATCAAAAGTATTTATAGTAACAATTTTCAAAAAAGAGTTTAACCAAGCGAGCAAAACTCCTCTCTCCATTGTGTCACCATGCTCGGTAGTTTAGAGCGCTGGCTGAACTCTGATTGGTCGAGAGTTGTTTTGTTGCATTTGTTTGGTAAAGAACTGCAATTTGCAATCCATATTAAACAATGAAATGCAAAGAGTTGGCATGAAACGTTGATGATGGAAGAGATTCAGTAACAGCAGAATGGTATGCGAGGCTTGTTTTTTTTGTAATGGGCGCTTATCGCGTTTTGTATATAAATAGAGAAACAAACTTCCCAGTGAATACTTCTAGTTAATATATATATATATATATGAAGAAATCCGTTCTATACCCAGATTTGAGCCCAGTCCTTTGGCAACTCTCGTCTCGGATCTCTCTCTCTCTCTCTCTCTCTCTCTGTCTCTCTCTCTCTCTCTCTCTCTCTCTCTCTCTCTCTGTACAGTGCGATGCGGAGTCTCTGTGACGTCACACACGGGTGCAGGAAAAGCGGAGCGCGCAGAAACAGCGCAAACACAGCACCAGGAGAACCAGAGAACAGGAGAACAGGAGAAGAGGAGAGCAGGTAGGCCGTCCTCTACACAACAACACTCTTAATCTGTCACTAACGCTGCTGTTCTGTGGAGTGCTGAGCATGATGCCCACGGTCCCGCGAGAACCATCCGTGCGGCTCACGCGCCTCACTCCGCGCCTGAACCAGCGCGAGAGGAACCGCGGTTTCTGTCGCATTGTCTGTTGAAATGATGACTCGATTAAAGTGGACAAACTCAGGCAGGATTTAGAGCAGGGGCAAGAATGGTCCTTCGTGAACGTCAGTGGGTTACAGTTTTTTGGCGTGATTGTTATGTGTAAAATGCCAATATAGTGCCAATGAAGCATCCTCGGCTGGGCTGCAGTGTCCAGGGCAGAGACTCCCACGCGCACACGATCTAATACAGTGCAGGACTGCATGAAGATCTTTACTCAGATCAGCTCACACAGCAATGGAACTCTTCATGTCTGAGTGATACTAAGATGTTCCAATTTTAGTTCATGCCAATATGCCAAAGAATGAATTAGAAACAGAGGAAAGTAACATAAACGTACTAGCCTCAGACTGCCCACTTTTATGGTACAGCAGTAATGCAGAATGTTTCCTCATTGGCATAAAACACACTGTTCTGGATGGGGTAAAGGGTGATTTTGGGCTCAAGCAAAAAAATCACTGTTTTTGTGCTAAAACATGCATTAGTGACAGACCTGTGTGTGTGTGTGTGTGTGTGTGTGTGTGTGTGTGTGTGTGTGTGTGTGAGAGAGAGAGAGAGAGAGAGAGAGAGAGAGAGAGAGAGAGAGAGAAAGAATGCAATGCATTCCTTAATTGTTTAGTACTAAAGCAAACTAATGGTAGTTTTGCTGTCAGTGAGAGGTGGTCAACCAATACATAGCCTCTACAGCTGAAATAACAACATAAATATCTGAAGAATTGAACTATACACAGTAGATTGATTGCTCACCTTCATTTATGTTTTATTCACAGAAAAGGCCCTGTTCCAAAATGTAGTTGATATATTGATGTATGTTCCAGATTTTAAGTGATCATAGAAAGCATGTCACAGTTGGAACTCAAGGCTGGACCCTGTTGCAAAAGTGATTTTTAGTGGGTACCTTAACATCACTAGTGGATATCAGTGCAATATGTGAATGCATGTATTTAAATCTCTGTGGTTCTATTTTTTTCCCGTTTTCATTTTTAATGTATCCCTCAACCTGTAATATAAAACATTTCTTTAATATTAATGATATTTCAATTAATTTCACCTTCACTATATTAAAATAACAAATGCATGATTTGCAAAACATTGTTATAGTATCATTATGGTATTAGTAGGTCACCACATGCAGAGATTTCATATTTAACTCTCTCTCTCTGTTTCTCTCCCTCCCCTCCTGCCTGTGTAATCCTTTGAGCCATCCCTTTTCTCTATAAAGCTTCCCAGCGGTTCATCACCCAACTGTACAATGCCCTTAGAGGATGGAAATGGATGGAAAAAGAAGTCAACTGACATCAAGGAAAAGTATGACTTCAAGGAGGTCTTGGGGACGTAAGTGTTTGATTAAATGAATCACTTTGAATGCTGTAATCAGTGGAGTAGGCTTGCACTCATCACCCCAAATACCTCCTGTCCTTCCGTTACCTTGCCCTTTGCAAGTGAGATGAAGGAACTCTATTCCTCCTGCGTGCCTTCAGCATCCCGAATGAAAGCATCCTCAAGCTCCTGTGTCTTGTCCAGTCCGCCAGCATGCCTGACTGTGTGTGCGTGACAGAGTCGTCTCGGTATAACACTGTAGAATGATGGGACTAAGAAAGTGACATGTTGAAATATAACTTTGATGTTGTCTGCAGTCCTACGCAGTGAACCATGCTGAGAGACGAGGCACGCATGGCAGGATGACTCCCCTAGCATCACCGTGGGCCACCCTTAAAGGGTCCATAGTCCTTTTTTTTTGCATTTCATTTTTACCCTGAAGTCAACTCATGTTCGGGTGTCATAATTTGTTTTTATATGATCTTGCAAAAACGTCACTGCCTTAGTAAACAAGCAAACAGGCTGTTACTGGATGATTAGACTAAAATATAATGGCAGTGGCCTGTTCTGAAGGAATGCCTTAGTGTGCACCATTGAAAGAGTAGTCCGGGTGAAAATATACAGAACAAACTGTTCAGACTGCAGTCTTCAGGGAGGACAGAAAAATACAATTCAGTTATCTGAATCCTTTTGGAAAGCAATGCTGCCGTGACTGTTATTTGTAAATGGGTTCGCTGCTGCATCATCATAACCATGATGAATTCTAAAGCATTTCCACAGGGCTTCCACGTGACACATTGACCCTCTCATCAGGGGATCGCACGTTCCATCCTGGTGATTCCACGGCCGTTCATGGCCCGGAGTCCCAGTGAGAACAGTTGGCTTTGCTCTCACTGGGTGGGTAGGATAGCCCTCCCTCTCTCCCATCACTCAGATTGTGTTAAGAGCAGTTTGAGAAGATCCCTCCACGTGACTCGCAGAAAGCACATGCTAGATTTCACCTTCCCACTGTTGGTGGTATTGTGTCCCAGCTGGTGGGTGGAAGTGGGCATGACTGAATTGAGTTGGAAACAAAATTTCTGGACTGTATAGGGAGTAACACTTGAACCAGTTGTCTACCCAGTGCATCAAACTTTTATGATTATTTATGAGAAATCAGGAAAAATTGGTTTCCCTTTAAGGATATTGGCCCAGTAAGAGAACAGACAGAAAGAAGAAAGGATGACTCAGTTAATGCTTAACAGCAACTTGGTTTTCTGGTTTTAAATCGTGATGTTTTTTTTTTTGTAATATTCTGATGCTGTAGGAGTTTGCTGTCTGATCCTGTAGTGCAGGAAAAGTTGCCTGTTTGCTGCTTTTGATCAATGAAGCTGAAGCTCGCTCTCAGCGAAAGGCAGCACTCGGTCGCTCCGCAGAGGATGTGATGCTTGTGCTTGCTTCTCCTGAGTGCTATACTGGCCCTCAATTGCTGCGGCTATATTTATACCGCAGAGTGCGTGGGCGTGTACTCATTTTCTGTCACTTTCGCTCTGCGTCCGCACAGTGCGCGCGTGTGTGTGTAGAAGAGGACATATGAGACAGAGAGATGTGATGTGTGTGTGTGTCAGCAAGTGTCGGCGTGGGTGTTTGTTGTTTTTCTGTCGCACCATGTTTTGCTGGCCCTCACTCAGGACCTTATGAGCAGTGCAGTGTTTGGGGTGGGGGTGGAGGGTGAGGGAGGTGGAGTGGAGTGTGTGCCACTGTCTGCTGGGCATAGCTCAGAGCAGAAGTCAATAGTGTAAAGCTAAAAGAGTGAGTCTCCCTACAAATGCACTCATACACACTACAAGAGGGAGGAAGAGGCATTTTCCCCCCAATATGGTCAGTAAATACATTTAAATTGTGCACTGTAATTCACAGAATTCACAGAAAATGTTGTTTGCCCTGGGGTGTTAACATTTTTGCGAATGACTGATTTTACACAATTATAATGAGTATAATGCAATGAGAGAGTAAAGGCTTATGTAACACAAGGAATGTGAAATATGTTCAATATAAAGGAATGAACCATTTTTAAGTGTTCTAACTGGTTTAAGCATGTTACGTTGGTGTTGGTATGACAGCATGGAAAAATTAAAATATTGAATCTACTAGGGATGTACAATGATGTTGGAATTAGTATCAGCAGATAGCTACTTTAAAAAAAAAATTTTGGCACCAGAAAAATGTTACATTTGGACAAATATCATGGTTGTGTTTATTATACAGATCGTTTAACTGGTGTTTCCTGACCCTGGAGGTCACTGCCTTACACTGCTCACTGCTCACTTACAAACCTACTACAACTCAGTTCAGGGTCTGTTAATGAGCTGGTTAATATGGATCATGTGTGCTTGGAGAAGTGAAAGCACTCATGTGGGCAGGACAGGACCAGGGTTGGGATCCTGTGCTTAAATGTCTTAAATGTGATCTGTGATAACGTTGTTATTCTGGAAGCCCCCCCCCCAATATGATCTCAAGCTAGCCTAAATATATAGTAATTATTCATTATTTTTAAATTATATATCCAAACATTTCATACAAGATATCACTGAGTGCAGATACACACTTTACAAATAGAAATAAGACTATTAATTGAAATGAAAAATAATAAGCTATCTAGCTATCATTATTGAATAAAAATGATTTACTGGCTGTTGAAGCTGCTGTAGGTAGCAGGCGGGCATTAGGACCCAGGCGGAGCTACACGGCGCTGCTTGTTAGC
>JBBPCW010000106.1:17460286-17474535 GCA_037974425.1 Phenacogrammus interruptus
GTGGGTGTGTGTGTGTGTGTGTGTGTGTGTGTGTGTGTGTGGGAGAGAGAGAGAGAGAGAGAGAGAGAGAGAGAGAGTGAAACACCTACCACTTCTCTATCTTCTCAGAAAAGGCAGAATAGAAATATTCATAATGTTTGATAGAAGTATAAACTTCATGATTTCATAATCCCTCTTTAGAATAACTCATTTAATTTATTTTTGTTTCACTGAAAAGAACAAATGCAATGAAATTAGGTTTTAGGCCAGTTTTGAAAATGGATTGAGAATTTTGTGCTTTCCAAAAGAAACCTTGCTAAATCCTAATGCTCCCAAACCAAGCCAGTCGAATAAATTCCTGCTTTACATCCCCTTTTTACCCTGTAATATTTTGAATGCATTGTATTAAAAGCAATAAAGGCCTCATTGAGGGAGTAAAGCAAGACAGGAAGAGTAAAGATTATTACAAGAAATAAATTGAACAGAGGCAGTGCCCAAGCATGGCATTAGAAGACTGCATGAATGACTATACAAATGCCTTAATATTGTGTCTATAGTAATAAGAGGATCTCAGCAGTGTTCTGTGTGGTCTGCTCATAAAAGCCACAGTTACGATTGACTCCTTAATTATTAGCATCCTTGATAAACATGGGGAAAAGACCATGCATGCCTTTGTAGCTAATTGCAAAAATGTGAGGAAAACGGAAAACCTCACAGCCGTGACCCTTGAAAAAAGGTTTTTCTCTCTAAGCTTTGCAGAAAATGAACAATAACTTTGTGATAACAAACTCTGGGTGGGATTTGCATAAATAGAAGGATGGTTATATAGAAAAGACCATAAACACATTTTTGAATATGGTGGATCATTATGTGTGATGTTTTGGGGTTGTATTGCCTCAGAATGCCCTTACATGAGATACACAGCATCACAAACTCAATCAAAAAACAGGAGATTTGAGTGGAAAGCTGGCTGCCTCTGCCACAAACTGGCTTATGGTTACATCTTCCAGCAAGACATTGATCCAAAATAAACATCCAAATTAAGTTATCTAATTAAATTATCAGAATCTGCTGAGCTACACCCTGCTGAAAATTGTCTATAAAAGAGGATCAGAGATCACTGAGGATGTAGAAAGATTCTCATTATGCAGGGGGTGCCGTTAATTCAACAATTATGACACATGATTTGGGTAAAAAAATAAAAAGCATACTTTTTTCTCTCTCAATGTTTAGTGTGAGATTTAGATAATTAACAACAAAGAAATTGTATCATGAACTGTTTTATATCCTTTACCAAATGTGGCAGTAATTATGGAGCTGACTGTGTTGCCAGTGATAACGCAGCCATGGCTTAATTTCAAATGAATTAATTTTCCATCCCACACTCCAACTCACTTTTGTAAGTTGTGATTTGGAGGGAACAAACAATCATTTATATTGTTGACACACTTTTTTTTTATCACTTTAAGCAAATGGAAACATCAGAACTTGTCAGTACAGAACTTACTCTATGTGTAAATGAAATTCATTCATTTGTATTTAATGATGTTTTTATTGGTTTGGCTCAGTAAAGTCATCTGTCTGTTCATCTGTCTGTTATTTCTTACAGAATAAAGCATGAGAATATAGTTTCACTGGAGGATATATTTGAGAGTCAGACACATCTGTACCTGGTCATGCAGCTGTAAGTTACAATAGTGCAAAGTTCTTATTCACCTTCTGTACTTCTGTAAAGGAATTCATGACTGACTTTGTGAACGTGTGTCTTTAGGGTATCTGGTGGAGAGCTGTTCGATAGAATTGTGGAAAAAGGGTTCTACACAGAGCGAGATGCCAGTAAGCTCATTCATCAGATTTTAGATGCAGTGAAGTATCTGCATGATATGGGCATCGTGCACAGAGACCTGAAGGTAGGAATTCTGCTTCAGACAGAAAAACTCAGTCCTGTACTGTACTGTCCACAGTTTTATGTTTATTCTTGTTTTTTTATGCTGAATCCATCCATTTATTTCTCAATTCTGTCTTGTTCTTGTTCTTTTGTCTCTGCCTTCACATTCCTCAGCACTTGCAGCCTTATATTCATACAGGCTCCTTAAAATCCATCTTCCCAGAGCACAAGCTCATAAATTCATGCATCACTTTTTAGCTGTAAAAATATTTGTGTCACATAGTTTCTTTAGGTTTTCAGGTATTATAAATACTCACCAGTTCTCTATTATTATCACTGTTAGCCCCCACTACACAATAGAATGGGCTGAGATTGGCTTATGGAAAACTCTGTCTGCAAAAAATATTAGTTCCCTTTTTGCTTTTCTTGACTTTGCCTGATTTGAACGCTGTGTCCTCACTAAATATACCAGTAGACAGTACAGATCTGTGTGAATACCAGATAAAGCAAAATCAAGGCAAGCAGACAGGAAAGGATGCTTCATTCAACACAGCCCTAAACGATCACTCCACCTTGTTCACCTGTGTAACCTAGCAACAACCACAAATAATACACTAATCAAATACTAATTACTTAACAAACTGTTCTGTTAGTCAAAATTTACCATTTGTTTTTTGTCTTCACAGAGTGTATAAACTTTCCAGTGATTTGACATTGTCTCAGAAGCTATGAATAAATATCAACAGTATAATTAAACTGTGGAATAAAGGTTTAATTTGGGCAAGCAAGAATAACGTTCAGCTTCCATACCTCGTAACACATCACACCTGAGTCAATCTCTAATGGCGCAGAACTCCTTCTTGTGTATTATTATACACTTTTACGTCTTTGAAATCTGTACCTACCTGAAAAACATTGCAAGCTGATGGTTATTGGAGTGTGAAATGGAAGTCTGGGTATGTAGGATGCTCTTGCTTGCTCTTTCTTTCTCAAAATAAACCTTTTTGTGTCCTGGCCGTTCTTGTTTGGTCACACTCCCATCCTGTACTGTCCCACTGGGTTATACTGATTTTTTTTCTGCTGCTCCTGTGGGGAAAAAAGAGTCCCATGAGTTCTGTGGGATTCCTGTGCAGATGCCATCCTCTAATACCCACTGCAGGCAGATTTAAACTGAAGCACTGAGGCCTGTTAGAATGGATTTGAATCTCATTCATTTTTCACCGGGTACAGCCAGAGAACCTGTTGTACTACAGCATGGATGAAGACTCCAACATCATGATCAGTGATTTTGGACTGTCTAAAATCGAGGACTCAGGGACCGTGATGTCGACAGCCTGTGGAACGCCTGGATATGTGGGTATGAAAAAGAGCTCCTTTTTTCTGTATTTCTCTCTGTTTCTCGCTCTTTCCCCCTCTCGTATAGCTCTTCTGTTTAATCAAGTGCTTCGCGGTGTCAGCTGTTAGTGCTTCAGAAGTGCTCTGTGTGCCCTGAGCTCTTTGATTCTGTCCTCATTCCTTTCAGAAGTGAGAAAGATTGTAGAAAGGAGACAGCAAGAGAGCATCCGAGCACTTAGCATTTCTTTCTCTCTCTCTCTCTCTCTCTCTCTCTCTCTCTCTCTTTCTCTCTCTCTCTCTCTTTCTCTCTCTTGCTCTCTCTTTCTCTCTCTTTCAGCTCCTGAGGTCCTGGCGCAGAAACCTTACAGTAAAGCAGTGGACTGCTGGTCCATAGGAGTTATTTCATACATTTTGTGAGTGACTGCTGGCTCCCATTCACTACACTATAAATCCAAAAATATCCAGAGAGCCCTTCTAATCAGTAAATCAATCTGCTTTAAAGTGCACTCATCGCTGGCACAGGTGTTCAACTGCACACACACAGCTTGTATAATCTCCATAGAAATGCACTGCGAGTACAATGAGTATGGTCACCATACTCAATACCATAAAGTGTCTGTTGGTCTTTGGGGCAATGGAACTGAATTCTCTAGTGATTAAACTTCATCCTGTACATTTGGGATGACTCTGTGTGGCATTTGAGACCTAGAATTACACATTTAACATCAGTACTTGACCTAGTACATCAGAACCTGTAGCTAAAATACAAGCAAATCTTCACAGCAATGTAGTGCAAAGCTACCAGAGTAAAGATAATTTTATACTCAGTTAAATATAAATGATGAGTTCCATCTAGAAGTTAAATACACGTTATTTATCTGCTGGTGCTTCAGTTACTCATATCCCCAGTGACACTTCAAGGAAGCCTGCTGTTCTAACACACATCCTTCCATTACATATTCATGTTGTGGGCACTCAAGCAAAGAGCGCCTAAGCAAAATGGTTCCTCAAAATAGAGTTGCAGTCTGGGGACACTGGTGCACAAAATACTTTCTTAACAGTCAGTGTCTTTTCCAGGCTATGTGGCTATCCTCCGTTTTATGATGAAAATGACGCCAAGCTGTTTGAACAGATTCTGAAGGCGGAGTATGAGTTCGACTCTCCGTACTGGGATGACATATCAGACTCAGGTGGTTCCTATTTTACAGTCATCCCCTCTTCAAACAATATGTACAGATTTGTACATACTAATGATTTAATGTCAGTGCGTATTGTAGAGCGACATTCACCAGTAAACACACTTGTTTGGTCAATGACAACTTGGATCTCTATAATGTTCTCTATAATGTTCAAATGATATGCGGTCATTTCACCAGACTGCGGTCCCTTACAGAAAACGTGGGGTGAAATGAAATGACCTTTGGTTTAATGAATCATTAATCAGTTACCAGTTTAATTATTCAATTATTGAATAACAATCAATAAATGTATACATGATGAATGTGTACCTGTAGTCATTCTTCAGTGCTTGAGTATGGACATTAAAGCTTCTCTTTTCAAACCCACTCTCACAGCTAAGGACTTCATATGCCACCTAATGGAGAAAGATCCCGTGCTGAGATACACCTGTGAACAGGCCTTACAGCACCCATGGTAGGACCTCATCTGTCATTTAGAGATGTTATTTCAGAATTCTGTCTACTCTGTCTCTATTGCCGGAGAGTTGTTAAACAACTCTTTGAACTTACCAGTTTGTATCACCCTTCGCTCAATTTCTGATCAGGATTTCAGGAGATACTGCTCTTGATAAGAACATCCACGAGTCCGTCAGTGCTCAGATTAAGAAGAATTTTGCCAAAAGCAAATGGAAGGTGAGTATATTTTCATAGGTCTACTCTAAAATGGAGGTTGCAACAATACAGAAGGTAGAACTGATACAGGTGTTAAATCAGTAATGTGGATGAACAATATCTAATCATTACATTTGTGTCAGTGTTGGTGCCTCTGTGAAATAAGATGTTTCATTAAAAGTTTAATGTTCTATAACATGTGCAAAATCATTTTAAATATACTGTAGTGTATAAATAAATCAAGTGCACTCATGCCTGTCTGATAATGATAATATATACTATTGCTATTTAAAGACCAAACACCTTCGCCAAAGAAGGGTCTAATATAAACAACACCAGCAAGTGTAGATTACTTTACACTCAAGAAATTATGCAGGTACTGGGGAATTTAATTTGGATGCTTGTGATTTTGTACCTTCAGCAAGCCTTTAACGCCACAGCAGTGGTCCGCCACATGAGGAGGCTGCAGCTGGGCACCAGCCTGGAAGGCTCCAGCCAGATCACTTCCACCAGCCCCTGCCACAGACACCTGCTCCTGCCCGCCAAGGAGCAGCAGCAAGAGGAAGAAGAGGAGCAAGAGGAGGAAAACGGTGAGAGAGAGGCTCATTGATTAAAAAAATGAATAGATCCTGTTGTTATACATGCTGCATGGTGTAGCATTAGTTTTATTCCAGTCCTGCAGGAACTAGTGTTTGAGCAGAGATTTTACCAAACTGTCCTAGTCCTGCAGGGCAAGGGCAGTTTGGTAAAATCTCTGCTCAAACACTACTAAACGTGGCAGTTAATGCATGAGTTGAATCAAATGTGTGTTGAGTTGGATACTATGCTGGATACAGACCCTCTAGATCCACCCAGGATTACTTGGATGAAATGTTTTAATTTGTAGCTGATCATCCATGACATGTCTGAAGGGTGCTTCATGCTAATGCATGATGACACTGCATAATGCTAATTGGAGTACATAACCTTCTATTACTTGTTAGCTACAGTACTGTGCAAAAGTCTTAGGCACCTATGCAAATTATTTAAAGCCATTGTGAGGTGCCTTACTGCCAGCCAAGTTTACATTAGAATAAATGCACACATACAAGAAAACCGTAAAAAGTATCGAGATTTGATTTGTAAAATGTGGCTGGTAAGGAGAATGTGGCTGGTATCGGATTTCTCCTAATTGCTTCAAGCCATGGTTTGGATTTGTGAAATTCCATCAGCAGCTCCTGATTTAATTTAATGGAGGACTGACTCAAACCAGGGTTCTGATGGAAACTACAGGCAAATCTGGGCTTCCACAGGGAACACACCAATATACTGTACATAATGTTATTGATTGCATAATTATTATAGTTATTTGCATTTATTTTATTTTTTTATTTTTATTTAGTAATATTATTGTTAAAACATGCAGTGTTCATCTAAACGGTTCTTAAATGTTATTTTTACAGGTGCCTAAGGCTTCTGTGCATTACCCTACACTGAAGAAACCTTTTAGACACCATATTTTTGGGCGGCAGAATGCTTTAAGACAAGCCAGTCTTTTTATATTGCTTTCTGGAATATGTGGAAATTGTGTAAATACTACAGTAGTGTCTGTCATGCTTCTGCATATTTTGAAAGCTGGTTTGACCTTGTCTCTGGCTAGGTTCTCCTAGTGGAGACGGTCGGCGTGGGAGCGCTGATCGGGACAGTCTGAGGAGCTGTGCGTACTGCTGTCGACCCGCCAGCAGGGTCTGAGAGAGATGTAGCCCAGAGAAACTCAACAGATCTCATCTCACACTCGTACCCCTGCCACCACCAGTCTGGCCCTGAATACAGAGCTGCCCTTCAGTGTCCAACAGAGGGAGCTAGAGCACACAGAATGAAACATGGAACGAGGAGCAGGGGAAAGGATTGCAAGGGGTTTGAAGGTGCTTCATGCTCACCCCTCATTCATTTTTACCACCCATGTTCAGTTTTACCTTTTTTTCATTCTGTTTTGAATCCCAACCAAAGAAAACCATGTGTTCAACTGTGAGACTCTGGAGAGTTGTTAGAGAAATGATGCTCCATATATGACCACTGAGAGATTTTGGGAGCTTTTGGTAAAACAAAGAGGATTTAAGGAACTCAAGGTGATCATACTCCCCCTGTGATCTTTGTTAAGCTTGATTTTAAAGTCCCCTTGCCTTAATCCATGGTGTATTTACTTGATGTAAGGTCTATGCAGTGTCTTTATCCCTGACCCTGTGTTCTGTGTCAGACTGGCTTTGCAACATCGGTCGGTAATGCACAGCTTTGAGCTGTTTTGAGCATCCTCATGTGTGATGGGACTGTGGTTTTTGGTCGATAGAAGTCAAAGGAGAGGGACAGAATGGCTGTCCTGTCTGAGGCTGAAACTGAGATCCCTGCACCATACCTACAACCAAAAATCAGCTTGTTTTAAAGTACAGATATTAGAATTTAGCCATTTTATATATAAGGGAAAACCCATGCAACTAAATTAACTTCAAATGTACATATATCCAAGAAAAGCAACTTTTTTTTCTACACTTTTAAAACTAAAGCTGGCAAAAAAGCATTGTAGCAAGGCCTTATAACATATTCACAAAGGGCAGGTGTGGCTGAAGGTTTGTATTTCAGCTTAGCTGGAGCAAAAACAATATATTTTTGGATACCATCCAATAAAATAACTGAGACTTTTGTTTAATTGGAAAGAAAACCTGTAGGCACACCAGTGAAGAAGCATTTAAGAACTATCATATTTAAGAGAAATTCCAAGCAGTTCAGTGTTGTTTTTAGATTTACATTTACAGCATTTATCAGATGCTTTTAATCCAAAGCGACCTCCATTCCCTAACTACAGGGGACAGTCTCCCTGAAGCAACTTGGGGTTAAGTGTCTTGCTCAGGAACCCAGTGCTGGTATACTGAAGTTAGGATTTGAACCCAAGAACTCTTGGTCCAGAGGCAAGTATCATAGCCACCCCTACCCCTATTTCCTAGCTGCAGTTAATATGCCTTGAACCTCCATTTCCCTTTTTATATAATTTAGAATTAAACCTGACCTTCATTTTGTGTAGAAAAGGCTACAGACATACAGATGATTGACTGCTGTGTCACCACTGAACACTTCACAATCTGGTGGTTCCAATCAGAGTGACTGAGAAATGCATACTGGGGTTTGAAGGGCTCACTTGGTCATTTGGGCAGGGATCTCAGCTTTGGGCTGTTGGCTGTAATCTGTTTTGTGCTCCTCTAAGAAGGTGTCTAATGTTTGCATGACCTCGTAAATGTTTACATAAGCGATGATAAACATATGAGATATAGATATTATTATTACCACTATGCTAATATAATAAGACTGACAAACTTTTACTGTATTCGACGTTGGAGACACAAGGTATTTTGGCACTGATTGGGGGGGAGGCGCACTTTTGAAATGCACTCGATAGTGTCATTTTTTTTTCATAGTACATTAACTATTGTTTGTACACAAATGTTGTCTGAAGCTCTTAAAACATTTCTTCTGGATCAGTTGATACTGAAAGATTAGGAATAACGGGGTGACAAAAATCAGTTTGTAGTTTTTAAAAATCTGTTCACCTTGGCCATCCAAAAAACAGCCCATTGTACCAACTTCTCCAAATTAGTAGTAATTTATACTGCAATATGAATGAGCGGTCATTCAAACTGCTACTCCTCAACGTGTAGTCTTGTGCTCAGAATGGGCAGCAACTGACTGTTCAACCCAGCACTACAATCACTGGATCAGTGAGTGGCATTCTGTATCAAAAATGAACACATTTAGAAACTTAGAAATTATCATGGCCAAGCACAGTATTTTGCCTTAGCATCTAGCATCAGGAAAATACTGCTTGTTGCTTTTCACTTTAATGGCTCTAATGTTATAAACGGAACTATTAAACATTAAGTCTTTAATAACCCCTGATTTGACACCCCCACTCCTTGAGTAAATATTCAGTTTAATTCTGTTTTAAGTGAGAACATATGCACTGATCAATTTCAAGTGGAAAAAGAGACAACTATGTGCATTATATATTAAAAAAAATGATGTATAGGAAGATTGTATATCGTTTTTTGTAAAAGCTGTTTTGAGCTACAAATGTATGGATGCAATGCATCATGGGTTATTGATGGAGTAACAAAGAGCCAATGATTTGTACCCTTGAGGATATTGTAGCAGGTTCTGAAATAAACACTCTTGTCTATGCATTGTGTGTTCAGTAAGATTTATGTGTACAGTGCAAATAAAGTTCACATCAAAGTGCTATGCAAAGACAGGCTATGGTTGGTAATTTCAGGTTGAGTTTCCATGAAGGGCGTGTGTGTATAGACACACACCGCCAGGATTGGGAAAGAGCACTCTGTTAAAATCCCTTCGTTTTTAAGAACTGCAAAACATATTTACACAGCTACGTGAATGTACTGTTAACGTCTTTGATTATACCATGTGACAGAATATGAGTGAACAACCACAAAGAGTCATTTATCATCTTAGTGAAACAGGAGATAAATGGGTTACACAATACCTTACCAGAGAAAGGTTGTCATTCGAGACACGGAGAAAACGATTGTTAGGCGATTCTCATCACTGAAGTGGTTGGTGCATGTCAGTGAAAATTTCGTTCAAGAAAAGTGCCAAAACTCAACAGATTGTCCCACCTGTACATTCAACAGTTCTAGGACCAAAAGTCAAATAAAGTGCTACTACATTTATCTTTATTCTTTCTCAGGTTAATAATCTCTTTTGAGTTGTTTTAAGGTGCAATAAATCTCTCACGGAAACCTGCTTAGCTGCATAGTGTATCTAACAAAGCATAAACCACATGCTCAACAAAACCAGCCTACCAGACTGCCTACTTCACCAAGAATCAACTTTACCGTCTCCACCAGTCACGTCCATTATTAGGTGCAAATAAAGACTGTCTGCGGATCAGCACATATAGACAAGTCGTGTCAGCAGCATGACAGCAGTTTACAGCAAAACAGACAGAAAAACAGCCTACAGCTCCTTCTCCACAGCGTTTAACACCGCCGTCCTCTTCAGACTCTCCTTCACTCGGATGAATTCAGGCGCTCCCTTCTGCCTTTCTCTCTCTTCTTCCATCTCTCTTTCCAGCTAGAAGAGAAAGAAACATGAACATTTAGGTTACAGTGAATTACTCATTGTCATGGTTAGAACATTGCTTATGAGTAGGGTTTAATTTAGACAAGAACACACTTCTTTTAGGATTTCAAGCACCTCTCATTTTTTCATAGACCCTTTTGGAAGAATCGGAGTAACAGTCATGTGGCATAAAAATAATAAGACAAAAAGACAAAAAAAAAAAAACCAAGACAATTTACTTAAACAGGAAAGAAAGACACATTTACACTTAGGTTACAGTGAATTCCTTATAGTCATGATCACGTCGTCTTTTATGGGTAGGGTTTAATTTAGGCATGAACAAAATCAGAACTTCATAGACCCTTTTGGAAGAATCAGTAATATCAGAAATAGTCACGTATCATATAGATATTAAAACAAAGAGACAAACAAAAGCGAGAACAGAGAAAGGGAAAAATCAATGATAAAAAGCCACTTAAGCCATTCAGGTGCAATATTTAACAAATGTGACTAGACTGCTGAGAGTGTAAATTGCTCTCCCAGAATAGGCAGACAGAGTGTTTGTTCCAGTGTCGTTTTTATACCTTCTCTAGTCTCTCCTGTCTCCTCAGCAGCTCCTGCTCCAGAGGAGATTTTCGCTTCTTTCTCTCCTCCTCTTCCTCACGTTCCTGTCTCAGGGCCTGTGCTCGGTTCCTCTGCTCCAGAACCCTATGCAGCTCTGGCTTCTCCTCCACCATCGCTCCTCTGACAACAACAGTGATATCACACTTTCACACTTTCACCTCTCTAGCTTCAGTGTCCAAAATTAGACCGATGCCAAATGATTGGCAGAACATTAGCAAAATAGACACTTAGGCCGGATGGTGTGCATTCCAACAGTGGCCTCTAGGGGGAGGACTTTATATTCATATTTTCGGACCATCTGAGATTTATCCCAAATTGTTTTCAGTTACTCTAGCGCCATCTGTTGGTGGTATATGGTTTTTTTTAGGCATGCTGATGAAAGATTTACAAATATTAACGACTTTAATTAGGTCAGAACACTTTATTAGCAGAGTCAGACGGTAGACTGGTGTTTTTCAATCAATCCAGATCCTGGAGGCACTCCGCCCTGCACATTTGAGTGTGTTTACTGTTTCCAACGCACCTGATCCAACTTATCACTCATTAACAACTGAAGATGGTGTGTTAAGGCAGAGAAAACACTCAGGTGTGCAGGTGCCTCTAGAAGAAACGCAGAACACTGCTGTAGACAATATAAGCCCACCACAGCTCCACAAAGATGGTGAAATATTTGCAAAGGCTGTACTGCAAACCCCACTGTCAGGTCAAATATGTTATTATACAGAAGGATCACTGTTATAGACAGTATTGAGCAGTGTTCTTTTTCAGGCCATGTTTTAAAGCTGTAGGCTACATCATATATTTTATTATTTAGGAATGTGTCAGGGTGAATGTCTGCAGGGGCCTGCATGTCAGCATCATGATATGTGTGTGTGGATGAATTCAGGATTGTAAGTCTATGGGAAAAGTTTCTGTTGTGGGCTTCTGTGGAACCCAACACATGTTTCTTGAATAGAGAAATATATTTGTCAGATAAGACCTGTTTATAATCCTGATTGTGATTATAATTTCAAAATGTCATTATGTAATGCAGTAAAGTATTTAGTGTATGCTGTATGATGCATAATCTGTATTGTAGTGTATTGAATAATGTATAACCTAATTATTAACCATTTGTTTAATACACTGTGACATAAAGAAGTAGTATATTTAAAGCATCTCATGGGGAATGTATTCTGTACTTGGGCTGTGCTCTGCACCTTTTGTGAGTGATGAGCAGTTCTCGGTGCAGCTCCCGGTGGCTTCTGGAGGCCTTCACAGGATTCGGTAACTTTTTGGGCCTAATGAGCTCTTCATAATAGCCCTCGTCTACGTGCTCCACTAGCAGCTTTTTCTGGTCCAAATCCTCATCCCTGTCCCACCTCTGATCTGAGCCTAGCACAGAGCCCAGATCACAGCCTGAGTCTGAGAGACATCAAACAGAGTGAAAGAGAGACAGAGAGGGAAAGGTTACTGTAACAACTGCAACCAAAGAACAAAACATTCTGAAGAGTAAATGATAAAACGCAAGCCACTCCTGCCATTGTTTTTTATTGAAATGACCTCATTGGTCAAACACATGTAATCCAAATAAACTGTTAGATACCAGGTTCACTAAGTGTGCAGACTTTCAATCGTAAGAAACTTTAAGTTGCTTTATATAATCACTGTCACTTTACAACCTCATTGCTCTTTTTGCATTTTAAACCATCTGAAATCACCAGCTGTCCCTTACGTTGTGGGGATACATGTACACGTATTACAATATTTTATAAAGAAGGAACATTAAATGTTAAGAAGTACCTGGTCCGATAAGTGGCTGTGCACATCCTGAATACAGCTGCTGATCACTACGATCTGTCTGTCGACAAAATATGATATACATCACGAAAACTAACAGCAAGAAACACTCACAGACTTTCATGAATTTACAATGGAATTTAATAGCTAATTGGTCAAACATTCATGTCAGATATTGAAACTATTCAAGTCATGTATGCCTAGCAAACAACATTTAAAGTTTTTTCCTCCCAAATTATTTTCTTCTTACAGAATCTCTTACATAATTACATTAAAGTGCATTTCATTAATGCAGTGCTCATTTTGCATTCTCAACTTCAGTTCTACCAGACTCAATAAATAACATCCAAGGCTGTTGATGAAGAGGACAACAGCCGTGTGTGTAGCAGTGGCACAAGAGACTTATTGTGTGTGTGTACACCATGCTGGGTTAATCATATTGGCCTGAAATGCTTGTGGAACCAGCTGGCGTCCAGCCACCTCATTACTGGCCCAGCCAGACAATCTCCCATTTTCCTTTGAAAAATTGTTTGGTTTCTAAAATGTCATTGTTGCAAGTAGCAAACAGTCCTCGGACTAAGCTGTTTAAAGGCAAAGTGAGCCAGAGGTGGCGGAAGGATTCCACAAGTAGGCCAACCGCGAGATAAAGCAACAAACTGTTGCTTACAAATAAAGTACAGTAAGGAGAGAAAATACACAATGTTTCGAATCAAATCAGTGTTCTGTGCACAAATGATACCTATCTTGTGCAGCAGTAGTTACTATTCCTACATGGTCAAGCTCAAACACTGAGGAGCCTGGTTGCTATGGCAACATCCCTGACCCCACTGTACTTCGTGAAAGATTTGACTGTTGTTGGTGAAAACTTTGCTGCACTGACGTTCTAAACACTACTTCTAAATGTCGCACTAGGTTTTAAAGTGTTACAAGATTTTAAAATCATGACTCACTTCTCCAAAAGGCTAGGCTCAAAATAAATGAGAATAATTCTTACTTTCTTTCCATGGGTCACCCCCATGTTGCCCATGACATTCTTCTCTTGCTGGTCACTCCTCTA
This sequence comes from Phenacogrammus interruptus, assembly GCA_037974425.1. NCBI lineage: Eukaryota > Metazoa > Chordata > Actinopteri > Characiformes > Alestidae > Phenacogrammus > Phenacogrammus interruptus. Next base: position 17,473,902 of record JBBPCW010000106.1, read on the forward strand.
TTTTAGATTCAGTGTTTTCTGGGGTCCTCTTTTGCTGCCGTGGTGACGAAGAGAGGAGACAGAAAAGTGGGTACCCAAGCTACTATCCCAGTGAGCACACACACACAGAAGTAGAGCGTGTAAGAGAGAACGACAGGGGTGTGTGAGAGAAAGAGAAAGAGAAAAAGAGAGAGAGAAAGAGAGAGAGAAAGAGAGACAGAAAAAGAGAGAAAGAGAGAGAGAGAGAAAAAAGAGAGAGAGAGAGAGAGACAGAAAATGAGAGAGAGAAAGAGAAAAAAAAAGAGAGAGTGACAGAAAAAAAAGAGAGAGAGAGAGAGAGAGAGAATATTAGAGAATGAGGTGAGTCTTGGGCACATGAGAAATTACACTTAACAGCTGTTTATTACTGGGCAGCAGTGTTAAGTGTTAAAAAAAACAAAACAAAACAAAACATTAATACAGTAAATGGTTGTTTTATGAGTGGCAAAGTGTTTGCTGAACCATTTCCAGACCTCTATTCTAATGGAAGCCCAGATTTACTTGCACCTCCATCAAATCCCTGGTTTGGCTCTTTTTACTGCAGTAGATTAAATTAGATGTTGATTATGGAATTGTATTCATTCACCCAATGACTGGAGGCCCTGAGCAGAAACCT
>JBBPCW010000106.1:17504091-17519870 GCA_037974425.1 Phenacogrammus interruptus
TATCAAAGGGAACTTTTACTTATTTCATTAAAATTCAGAGCAAATAGGACAAGCACTCATGTAAATAACAATATCCCAAACTTATTGTGTATAGTGGATTTCACTCAATGACAAGCAAATCAATTTATAACTTTCTTGTAACAGTATATGGGAGTGTTGATTCACCTTGAATGAAGTTAGTGACGCAGGAACCCTGCTGAAACATTCTATTTTCAACATGGTCTTGAGGGATACATGGACCTCCTTTTTGCAGAACTAAAGTATTGTAATCCCAGAAATGCTGGAATATGTCCAAAAGTCCTCTAATCAGTGAATTCCGCTGCTTTAAGGTACACTGACTGCTGATACAGGAGTTGTAGTGCATACATACATCTTGTATACCCTCCACAAAAAGCACAGCCAATTAAATGGGGCAGCCTTTTCACTGTGTCCAATGCCAAGGATCAGAGGGGTATCGAGCCCCCCAGCTATGGCCTGTGAAGCTGTTGAGTGATGCATTATATGGAGTGAAGGAGCTCCATGCAATACCATTGGGATGAGTTGGAGTGAACATCAATACCTGACCTCATTATTGCACTCATACCTAACAACCACATACTCACAGCAGTGTTCAAAAGACTACTGTAAATATTTAATGTAAATAAATATGAATAAATGTTGTTATTTTCAACTATTCTTTTAGTCCGTATTGGGGAAAACACTTTATAAGTAAATCATTCAGAAACCCTGAACACGTTTCGTTAAAATCTGCAGCTGAGTAGTTGACATGCAGTGTCCATGGTAGTCAAAGTGAAATGGCTCAGCATGTGGATTTTAAGCTTTCTGTACATTCTGTACATCCATAGCTTCTGTACACATTCAGAACAGAATTCTGAATGAAGTGTGAAGTATATTCCTAATATAATTTTGTTCAAAATAGTAGGAAAATAATTTTATTAGATTATTATATCAAAATCAATTCAACTCATAATTAAGAAATCATTTTATTAAAGGAAATGGCCTGATAAGAGAGAGTTAAAGAGTTAACTGCTCTAGCTTTAAATTTGATGTTTTATCATGGTGACACAATTATCTTCACTGGGTACGGTTAATCTGGCATCGTTATCCTGTTGCCCTCAGGTCAAAAGTATGTGTAGTAATCAAAAAAGATTGTTACATTTGTTCAGTTTTGAACCCACTCTAAGGCTTTTAAAAACTAAATTAAAGTGTATTTCTGCTGCTGTGCCTGACCTCTGATTGTCATAACGTCCTGACTTAAATAAAAGAATCATGCAATAAAAAAGACATTGCTAGGAAAGCAATTTAGATTCTGCAAGAGATATGCATACCCAATAGAATTTTTTACATTAAATAATAGCAATGCTAGGAAGCTATGAAAAAAGGTGCAGGGTTGTGACATTGTGCACAGTACAGCCTTTGTGAGCCTAGGACTATAACTGACAGACACTTACACAGTGATAGACAAATGAAGGTCATGTTACGCCATTATGATACCCGTTCATAAAACCACATTGTGTAAAGACATAATGCTTTGCACATGCAATATCAAGGCCTGTGTCATAATGAGAATTCTCAAAATGATCTATCTAGACACTACTCATCCTTGCCTTTTCAGTAGTGGCCACCTAATTAAACCACACACACTCACAAAGTGGTTCTCAAGTGTAGCATTAACTCTGGCTCCTCAAAAGGGCTTTACAGATTTAGATTCGTGGCACGTTTTTGAAAAGGCTTACATTGTAATCACCTTTTCTAATTGCCAACAGTGCATGCTGGCCTGAACCCCTGAGACTTCTCTCTGACCCACACAGTATACTTAATGTCCTATTATCGCTAATGAACTTTCTCTTCCCAGCTGAGGGGAGCTAGAGCTAGTCCCTCTATGCTGGAGAGGATTGTTAACTTACTACTCTTTGACATTCACTCTCTTAGGGATGGCACAGTCGACAAAAGGAAGATGTCTATCGGGGTCTTTCATTTATTGTGCTAAACCACAGAACACTTGATTTCAAACAAAACCTTGGCCCTTTGACATAGTGAGGCAGAGGAGAAGTTTTAAGAAAAACAATTTAAGCTGTCTATCTTTTACATGTCGGACTTCTTTTTAATCATGCCTTAGTTGTGGAGGTAGCCATGCGTGGAGAGACACATTATAATCAGATCATTTTAAAGCACTTTTTTCTAATGATCTATTATCTAACATCTCTTTCTAATTTAGGTGGATCATACAGACTATGAATAATCATTAACCAATGCAAATTATGTCAGGTCTAAAGTTTCAAGACTCCCCCACAATGAAATTTCAATTTCTGATGAAAAAGTTAATGCATTGTCTACCAGAGACCAGACTTGTCTATGTGACATTCAGTTTACTGTACAATTTCTATTTATTTGATAAACATAACACATGAACAAATTAATCATGCAATTTTTAAAAAATCACATTTGAACAGATAAGCAGTAATTATGCATTTAATTGACAGAAATGGGCACTCTTATTTTCATTTAAAAATCAATAAAACATCATTTAGATCTGGGTAAACCTTTGCATTTGACTGTATGTATTTTCAGTCTGCATCAATTTCATGCATGGAAGCACTGCGTATGTAGGACTGATGTTAAGTCAAATATTACACTAGGTTCATTTTTTAAGCTCTACACAGTTACTTACCTGCCACATTGTGATCTCCTGATGGATCTTGTTCTATCATGTTTGGGCAGCCAGGTTGAACTAGGCACTGTGAAGCCCTGTGAAGCAGCTCTTCTCCCTCTTGACTCAGATAAGGCATGTCTCTATTATTCCCTAAGAACACAAGAAGAGACACAACCTTTTTTATATGTAACCTCTGTTTTATATTTACATTTAACATTTAAAGCTATAATAAAGAAAAGCATACTGCAAGATGTTCAACAGATGTGATTTTACAGTACAATGAAAGTATCAGTTTTATCTTTTATTAATACAAATTAAAAAATTAGATCATTACGTGTCATTGAACTCTCTCTTCCAGCGCTATGATTCTGCTGAGGCCTCCTAGACCTGGGCCTTGCGGAGGATGCCCTCTCAGTTGGTGGTCGTGGTTGTAAATGTTCACTTCTGCCTGTGATCATGAATACATGTAAATAGAGACTGTGGACTTGAGAAACTAGTGGACTAGTGATAGTGGACGTGAGAAACTAAGAGGAGGCCTCAGCCACTGTTTATCTGGGAGCTTGAAGTGGCGAGGGAGAGCAGCTTTAGGTACCTGGCTGCAATGGCTGTACTTCCTGAGGAGGCTGAGGAAGTTGGTATGTCAGCCAAGTTCCTTAGCAACTTCTACAGCTGCATTGTGGAGTGCACACTGAACAGCTGCATCACAGCATGGTACAGCAGCGCTACTCCTATGGACCACAAACGCCTGCAGATAGTGATAACAACTGCAGAGACACTACTGCCCTCCCTGCAGAGTCCAAAGGAGAGTTGCCTTCATCCTCAAAGACCCCACACACCCCCAACATGGACTATTCACACTTCTGCCCTCAGGATGAAGGTTCAGAAGTGTGAAATCTAGAATCTCGCAATGCAACAACTCTGTCTCCCCCACTGCCATCAGACTCCTAAACAGCTGAACTACCTCATATTGTACCTTTTGCACACCCCCTTCATCTACCTCATACTGTATTTTACAATCAAGTCTTTACTATCTTATTTTTTTATATAAAAACCTAATCTCTGCATTTGTGTGGACAGCAGAGAAAGATTTTATTGGACAGAGAAATGCGCTCCTGTAGATTTGATCATAAACCTTTTGAATCTTGAATCTTTAAGGCAGTGTTTCTCGACCCTTGTCCTTGTGGTCCACTGCTGAGCTGATTATTTGCAATGAGTTGGAAAAAGAGTAAAATATGCATTGAAAAATGCTCATGATCTTCATTCCCTGAACAGTTTTGGAATGTCTACCAGACAAATTCATTTTAATTAATGTTATTATTTAAAAATGTTAAAGCTGATATGTTTGTTTGGTATGTGCAAATGTGTGATCTTACTTGACAATATACTGCTGCTGCGGTCAGCCTTGGCTTTGGGTTCAGCTCCATATCCTGACGAACTGCTCTTCCTTGCTGTGAGTGGAGGGCGACCTGTGACTTTTGACCCAAAAGCGATAAGGGGGCTGTCCTGGGCTTTAGTACCCCGAGCGGTTGCTGCTCTACCATTACTTGCCTGCTCTAGCAGACGGACAGACACAGACGCAAAACAATTCTTATGCATGTATCATAAATGCCAAATAACTTAGTATGGAAGGCAGTGCATCAAATAAAATCCCAATACGGTCAGAAAAGTTCACAACAAACAAGATGATTGTAGATTTAAGCCACCTTCAAATATGTATGCAGAGGTTTAATTGCAAAATGTGATTATATTGTTTGCAGCCAAGCTGGAACGTATTCGAGGGCAATAACACACACACACACACACAGAGAGACACACAAAATCCAGCTGTTAAAGAGTAGCCCTAATCAGTGTCCGAATGACTGGCCCAATCTATTGTCTTGACATAGCCTTGTTTTAAATCAGATTATTGCTGTTGCCAAAATAAATCACTGTATCTCATTTACTAATGTACAAACTAATGTACAAAAAAAGTAACAATAATTTTGTAAGATCATCTATTGATCTATTTGTCATAAAATCTTGAGACAGTGTAAAAGGCAGCTTGTGTTTTCAATTTATGTAAAAAAGAAAAGATACAAGGCTTTGTTAAAACAATGATTTGTAAACAGTCCACATATAACACAGATGACAATTTGACAATCTACTACATTGCAATGTAAAACTGGCAAATAGTTTATAAAAGGTCAAAATTAAATGACAAACATGTCTTTGGAACTTGACAGTACAGCATTCACTGTTATGGTGATCTTGACCATTTGTTGGATTTGAAGCAGCACAATATTGTCATTTTTGTCTGACAGCAATACTGCCTAAATAAGGCAAAGCAATAAGGTCAAGGCAACCTGGCAGCTGAATACAAAATACTGCCATGTGTCACTGCAATTTAGCAGCCAGACCACTTTCCAAGGCTACAAGCTGTGAGAATCACATGAATATGGCCCAAAATGTTGTGATACACAGTTGCTAAGAAACTACTATCCCCTTTCCAAACTTCAGTTGTCCAAATGCACTCTGCATGACTGAGAAAAAAAAGAACAACTGAAGTACATCTAGTCGTTATCTACAGTAAGAACTGTAATGGCATGGCTTAAAGCAAAATGCAGACCCTTAAAGCAATATGTGGTGAGCCACTGTGAGAACAATTTTCTAAAGCCCATCATTTCAGGAAAAGAAGATGAAAGTGGTACTAGTATGAGGGTAACAGTAACAGATGTCTGTGTAAAGTGACATGTAAAGCAAAGACTCTCTCTGGGCCAATAGTGAGGACAGGTACATGACTAAAGAGACAGGATTAGAGCACCCCTAGCAAGAAGAGGCGTGTCATCAACAAGTCGACAGACTGAAAACAGCAGGACAGTTCGCTGAGAGGATCAAACCTTTCACCAGACTGTTTAAGGGTAAACAACTATGGAACCTTATTAATGTGGTGACAGGGCTGTTACAGTCCCAGGAGTAGCAGCTTATTTTTAACAGGCAACTTGTTTATTAAAAATGTTGCTTTTTGTAAATGAATAATATATAATATAATATTGTTTAATAAATAAGCAAATGCATTTACTTTCATAAGCTGGCACTAACCAGATTCCGAGCTGACAGGCACAGTCCTCACTTCAACCTGTCCCAGTCTTTCCATATTCACAAGCTGTGTAACATACTGAACATCAGGGAGGAACTGGCAGCTCTTAGGAATCTCTTCCTTCGGCCCGTTACTTATGCTGAAAAGATCTAGAAGGAAAATCACATGCAAAGGATTTTTTAGTTATTCATTAACATACAGATTTGACAGCTATCTTGACTGAGGTGTCACAACAGCTGCAAAAAGATGGTGATAACTGCAGAACAAATTTAGACATACTCAGTGGAACATTTCTTAAAGAACAGATAAAAATTCAGAAATGTAAAACAGTTCCTCTGATTTTTTTAAAATATGCACACAAGGAATAGCTGTTAACCAGGGCTGCCGCATGCAGCTATGCCTGAATCTGGGTTAGTTTTACTTGCCTCTGTCCACATGGTCAGCAGGTTCAGCTCTCATGGTGAAGATGCGCTTAACCTTACAGCAGGCTGAAATTACAATGCCATCCAAAGACAAGAATGTGGCCCCTCGGAACAGCTCAGCAGTAAAAGAACCCAGGTCAATACACAGGTTACACCACTGCGTACAGTCACAGTCAAAAAATATATTTTTTTACTAAACCTCTAGGCTCCAGCTTCTTTTCACTAGCAATACAGTTTCATTATAATGTGGCACATTTAAGTAAATGCATCAGCTCTTTGGGTCAGACCAATACACCCATCAACCACAATCACTGGCTGGGAAAAATGAATAACATTGATTATCTTGTTACATTGGCACCTTTCAAGAGGTGGGAGATGTTTGACAGCAGGTGAACAGTCAGTTCCCAGAGTTGGCGTGTTGGAAGCAAGAAAAATAGGTAAGCACAGAGATGTGAGCTACTTTGACAAGGACCAGACAGTGATGTGAGTGTCAAAGCATCTCCAAAATCTCCAAGCATCTCAGTGAAAAAGCATCTCCAAAATGACTGGTGGAGTGTCTTCAGTGTACATGGGTTAATACCAACCAAAAGAGGTCAAAAAAAGGACAAAGGGCATCCAAGTCTCACTGAGGTAAGACTATCATGTATGGTCAATTTCATAAAAGAGCTACTATAGCTCAAACTGCTGAAAATTCTAAGCTGGCTATAACAGAAAAGTGTCCGAACACACAGTTCATCATAACTTGCTGTCTATGGAGAGCATGCCAGTCAGAGATCAGCCAGACGTCTGAATCTGAAGTGCAAAACAATGACAAACGTTGTTTAATCTGATTAATTGTGTGTCCTTTGAGTCATGTGGGTAACTGGATGCACTGGATGCACAATGGAATGTAAGAAAGAGGCAGTGTAATGTTCTGGCCAAGGTCCTGCTAGGTGCTGGCATTCATGTGGATGTTACTTTGACACATACCACCTACTTAAACATTGCTGCATACTAGGTACATTCCATTACGACAATGCCCTAACAGCAGTTACCCTCACTGCAAAAGTGATTCTGGAATTGTTTATGGAACATGACAAGGAGTTCAAGATGTTGACTTGCCCTTCAAATTCCTAAGAACTCAGTTTGATTGAATATCTGTGGAATGAGCTGGACAAATTATTCCAGTCCATGGTGGCCCTGCCTTATAACTTATAGGACTTACAAAAATCTACTGCCTAAGGTTCTGTTAAATAAACACAATATGTCCAAAGGCTATAGATAACCACGGTTCTTTAACCAAGGTTGCTCATAGGAAATTTGCTGCAGCCTCTGGTCTCGTAGAAAGGCTCTACACTAGATGTTGTAGCGCATTTAGCCACAGGCGTATTACTGAGGTTAGGCAGTGATGTTGGATGATTAGTTCTGGGTCTTAAACGCCATTCCACAGTTCCAGTGCCCCACAGCCTAATGCCAGGGAGCTTTATACCCCTCTAGCCAATGTACAGCATTGAGCATGGTGACCTTAGACTCATGTTCATCTCATGTTTCCGAGTGTCCCGTTCAACCGGTAATGCTTTTCTAAGGAGATTATACAAGATGCATGTGTATAGTGAAAAACCTTTGCCAGTAACTGGACTTTAATGTAGCTGAATTCACTCATTAAAAAGAGTCTGGATATCCGTGGACTGATGCAATAAATAAATGGTTTAGCAAATACTTTAATTTACGCCACAGATGCAGCTGGTCAGCTATTATATGTTTAGAGTCTAAATTTTGCTTCTTCAGTGTAATTCAAGTCACTAGTCACCCAAATTATTTCAGTACATCCTCAAAACTCATTATAACTGCACAGACTTGCTGATATAATTTAAGGCAAAATAAGATTTCCTGTGACCAATAAAAGAACTATATGGCATTCATTTTCACACAGTGTGATTGTAGGCTAGCATTCCTTCTACAGAGATCGATTGTAAAAACCTTCTTGTATAAAATGGCTGCCTGTTGTGTTTGGCTATCCTGAAGTCTTGTCTTTTTTTATAATCCACAGCAAGTCATTCTCTGTCCTACACCACATCACCATGTCTGTGTCACCTTAATGAAGAGCTGGGCATGATTTAAGCACGTTCAGAAGACTAATTCATATTAGTCAGTAAAGCACAGTTTAGGATAAGATAAGAAAGAACTTTATTTATCCTGAGGGAAATTCTTTTGCCATTCACATGAAGAATAAAAGATAATAACAATATATTCTTTAAAATAGACCAGAAACAGTACCTAAAAGTATTGGAGTGTAATTTGTAACCACAGTTCATTTTTTAAGCTAATTATTGTTTATTAGTATGTCAGCTTCTTAAAATTCGTATCAGTTAGGAAATGTTATTTAAAATGTGCCCTACAATATATGGGGTTCTGAGCACTTACAATGCTGCGTCTGAGGCCTGTGAGAGGTATTCGGGCATGCAGTGGGGTAGCTGAGAATTCCTTATGTACAGTGGATAAGTAGAGCCTCCGCTTCAGGTGCCCTTGATCTGTAACACTAACAGAAGCACAGGAATGTTAACCACAGCAGCTGATTTGGGAAGCAAATGGGAAGCAAGTTACATCCATTTCCTCTCTTGGTGTGCGCATGTGTGCTTGTGAGTGTGAGGGCACATCTGCGTGTGTGAAAAGATTCAGTCTACATGCTAATTCACCTTCCCCACCTTCAGTGAATCTCATTTATCTTATATCCCTTGAGATATGCTTCAGGGAAAGACACTAAAACCAGCTCAAAAACCCAAGAACACATTTCATGCTGTAAAGTGTTTTTAACAATGTTAACCCTCATATTATCTTCAAATTTACTAACATACTTTATGCTTGGCATCAAGTTGACCCCAGCAAAGTAAACCTCCAGAAAATGGTTGTAATTAAAACTGCCACCCATAATTATGTGACAGGTATGTTTCTATGCTGACTATCTAAATAATGTTTTAAATAAAGCATACATGTAATGCACCCCACAGTGCCTGCCATATCAAAGTTTTCCTCCCCCACATGTCATGTCAAGTGGTTCTTGCACAAGTATGATGATATTTTTTTTTACAGCCAAAACAGCCTGGGGTCAGACTGACTCCAAAGAACAGTGATAGGTACAACATGTGTAGAGGACATTGAAAACATATCCTCATGTTAATTTTGTATATACCCAGCTGTCCTAAGTCCATTTTATTTTCTTTAGAGACATTAATTGGGTTAAATTTAGAGATGGGTAATAGGGTCAAATTGACCCCCAGAATAGGGTGGGTTAAAAAGGCTTAAATGAAATTACATCCATGTCAATTTCTATGTGGTTATATCATGAATATGTCTTTTCTCAACAGAAATGTGTGTACATTTATGCACTGTACCATGCTTTTATGATCACACGTACACAAGTTCAGTGGAGAAGTCTTTACCAAGAGGAACATTCACCTGTAGGACCAGGAATCTCTGAATCAGGACAACTAGAGAAATGAGATACACAATTTCAAACTAGGCCAGGCAAAGGAAACAGATACATTACTGTGAGCAAAAAGGTTCTCAACAATAAGATATACGATGATAATAACGATAATTACAAATGTAGTTTACTCCTTCCCTTTGTAACATTAAGCACTACCTCCTTCAACACATAAAACTAGGCTGTACATGAGACTGCTCATTAAAAGTTTTTATTAGCACAGGGCTGCTTTATGTTGTTTCTAAAAGCCCAAGATCAATGCAAGGACCTTAAAGAAATTCATGTGATTCTAATTATACCATTCAGACAACACTCACGAGCTGTCTTGCCATCCTTGGGCAACTGCATCCTATGTGTTTGACTGCTACCTTCGAGGCTGTACACGAAACCTTTCACTTCTTTATCAAATATCTGGTTTGAAATAGAAAAACAAACAGCAGCAAGAATCATGCAAAGACACTATACATTCAACATTTTCTTTTTCATTTCATGGCAGTTTGACAGCTGTCTGAAATTGTACAATGTGGAAAATCAACATTTTAGTGGAAACAGGCTCAGAAGAGCCTCATCACAATCAATAAACCCAATAAAGTTAATCCTTACTTTACTGATGGATGGTTGGCCTCCACTAAGTTTCCATTTTGCCACAGGATCTTTTCCTTGTGCACTGAAAATCTCAACGATGGCACCTCCCTTGAACACACCAAAACAAGACATACATGCTACCAGTCCACAACACCTCATCTGAATCACATGTGTTTAAATCTCCACATGTATGCTCTCCTACCTGATAATCGTTCCTGAACATGATTCCAAAGGTTGATTCCTAAATCCAGTCAGCTAAAATGAGGAGTGTCAACTAAAATGAGGGTTGTCACCTTTTTTCAGTCAACTAAAATGAGGTTTGTCAACTTTTTTTCAGTCAACTAAAATAAGGTTTGTCAAACACGATTAGTTGACAGGTAAGGTGTATTACTCATCATCGTCGTTTTAGTTAAACATTAAAACACTATTTGATTAATATAATTAATACTTCGCGCGCATGGTAGCTAGTTACTTAACTATTTAGCTAACTTTACTACAGACAAATAGAGGTTGCTAACATTACTTAGCTTGCCGAGATGATATATGGGCAAAAAAGACACGCATCACAAAAAGCAAGTGCTTGAATGCTGCAAGGAGAATCCTTTTAAGATCATGCAACACTGTGGTTACTTGCAGCAAAAGAATATTATTAAAAATATCGACACTAGCTTAAGGTATGCCAGCAAAAAGAGCCATTGGAGCTAAAAGCTACTAGCGCGTCCCTAGCAACAGGCCGTCTACATAGCAACGGGACAACATGAGGGAGAGGCTTGTCAGGCAGGGGGACCTGGAGATAAACCGTTTAAATCATTGTAAAGTTTTCATTTTCACAAGCTGGCAAATCCACAGGTGAGTGATAAATGTTAAACATTTCCCCATCAAGTTTTGTCTACTTTAAGGGGCATTAGACTAAAATGGAAATGATAGCCATTACTGCATCTGATATAAACATGCATTCTACAGTAGTGCTACGTGTCTTGAGTAATATTTTCTAGAAGTCATCTTGGGATGATGTATATTGAATATGGAAGGGTACATTAATGTTACTGCTAAGAGGCCAAATATCACATTTGTGATGCATGAAGGCTTGTAGGACAAAACACAAAACGGGCAGAAAATCTGCCAAACCTGTGAGGTTATATGATGCAGTGTTGCACAACAGAATATTTGGCGTCATATGCTCTATGAACAAAACTATTGGGATATTCCTGCTTTGGACAACCCCATGCTTGTGGAGAAGGTCCATAAAAACATAGATTGATGACTTTGTTGTGAATGAACTTGACTGGCCCACTGAGAGCCCTGACCTCAACCCCATCCAACACCTTTGGGATGATTTGGAACAGAGATAGTGAGCCAGGCCTTCTCCTCCAACATCAGTGCCTGATCTCATGAAGGATCTATGGAATTAATGCCCACAAAAACCCTTGTGGAATGGAAACCCTAAAATCTTGTAGGAAGCCTTTCAAGAAGAGTGAAAGCTGTTATAGCTGCAAAGGGGAGACCAACACTATTAGTCTATGTATTTGAATCCAGTTTCACTACAGTGCTTGTTGACAGAATGGTCAGACATCCCAATATTTTTGTCCTTTAAGTGTATAAACGTGACAAGTTGCATCATACAGTAGTGCAATATTTTCTGGCTGCATCATCTTGGGATGATGTATCTTGAATGTGGGATAGTTATTTACCTTATAACAACAAGCTGGTTTATGTACTCAGTTCACTTTGATTTGCTGTTTTTTTCTCTGGATGGCTAATGAAGAATAAAGCTAGGTAACATCCATTATTTTATGTATGTATTATTTATCAGTGGTTCAGTAGAAAATGTCTATATTAATGTTGGGGGGTTCCTAAAGGTCATGTGAGTTTATGACAAGTAACAAAACAAAATGACATTACAAATAACCAAAAATGTCCCATTGTGGACAAAGTTGTCATCTTAGTTCTATTTTAGCCATTAATTAACGTTTAGACTAAATTTATTCTTTTTTTGCTGGTGATAGCACCTGCACCTTTATTTTAGATCAAAAACGTTCCAAAAAGGGATGAATCATAACAAACTTCATTTCCTGTGTTGATAGATCCAGCATGTGCTAAGAAGTTGCAGTTGTGTTCTGTTGCTGGAGTTTTCTGGACTGATTTTTTTTCCTTTGGCAGCTACTTTACTTCCACTTGCATCAGCATTTCACTGAAGTAAAAGCACTTTATTCCATTGTGAATTTAGGCTAGACTATCTATAAATAAATCTGGATAATCTCTTAAATTGCTGAAATGCAACATTGTAAAGTAAATCCATTCTTACAGCAGACAGTGCCATGAGGTACCTCTGCCTCTTTGCTGGGCAAGTTGGCCTGTTATCTTTAAATTCTACTGTGGGCCTGTTGTGTACAGTGACTGCCACTGCATCATATGTTTTGGCGCTACCTAAAATGCCATGGCTGAGCAAATGGTGATTACTGCAATGTCCAGATAATTACTGTGGTTATGAATGTTCATCTTAAACTTTTCAGCATTCCTCAGGTTTTCCAGTCTCCGTCATACATTTTACAATTTCTTTTAATGTATTGTATTATTGCTATCTTTAGGGAAATATCTCAGCAGCACACTTGAGCCAGTTCACAAAGATCTTCATACTTGTCTGATGTTTTGAATTAGACAATTTTTTAAAGTGGTTTCCCGAATTGGTGGTAATAATCACAGATTTCATGATAGCATTACGAAATCATTCCAGTCTCACTGGATAAAGTCGTAATATTGATTCAGCAAAGAGCCTGTTTTCTCCTGTTTCCTAAGGCAAAATATAAGGGTAAATCAGACAATAAAACAAATGAGTAACTGAGTGTCTTATTTACTGAAAACCTCCTGAATTATTATTAATAAATGTTAACTACTTTGCCAAATCAGATTTCCAAAAATTCTGAAGTGATGTTATTACAGATTGTCCAGATTGGTAAAGCTCTACTATCTTAATAGTGAAATTCCACAAGTAATACTGGAGACAAAAGAAAAGAGATGTTGCAGCACCAATAAAACAGTCTTTTATTTTCAAGCCATGAAAGAGGACTAAGCCCAGCATCCAGGTAGAGCTCTGAGAACTATTCATTTCAGGGAACTTGCAAAAAAGTTTTATTTGTATGTAGTTCTGATATGTTTTGTCAGCTCAGACAACATTCTATCTCTAAGTGTGCGCTGCTGACTTCTTTTCAACCTTTCAACAAGAAGACTCACCTTGACATATTTGGCCAACAGTCGTTCGGAATGTCTTGCTCAGTGTGAAAGGACGATGAAGGAATGTTGATGCTGTGTCATGCAGAGGTGCATCAACTGTTATCTTGACTGCTTTATCAGCTTTAGGTGTCTGCTAAAGTACTGTTAATTTTTCACAGAATCTAATATCTGAACTTGCAAGGACAGTGACAGTTGTATGATTGGGCCCACTTTATCACTGGCCTATTCAAAATGACTACTCAAGTGTTCCTTCTTATAAATAAATAACATTCCTGCTATACCAGCTCTGTCGCAGCCCATATCTCCAATCCACAGGAGAGACATTTAAGTTCTGCTCCCACAAATTTGCAGCACTCGTCCAGAATACTGTTGCTGTCAGAAACCTTATTTCTGCAGAAACTATAAAATATTGTGTAGCTTTCTATGTAAGCTCCTTCTGAAGAGATTTTACTTAATTTTTTCTGCACCGTTTCTGTTGGTCTGTCGGTTGCGAAATATTAAAAGACTGCTAATGTTTATGTAAAAAAAATGGAGATACCATAGAAGAACAGCATTAAGTCCCCAAGGAACCTTGTGATTAAATATTCTTGGTAAATAACTTTTATAAATGTAATGTTCATCAAAAAGTTTATATGCTAGGGGTGTAACGGTATACAGATGTCACGGTTCGGTAAGTACCTCGGTTTTGGGGTCATGGTTCGGTACGGTTCACGATACAGCAAAGATATCAACAAAAAGTTCTAAAGAATGAGGCTTGGTTTGTTTTCGTTTATTTTAAATAAACAGCAGTGTATTAACCCGTAAACACACTCTTGCTTATATTTTTGTGTATGTGTGAGGCAGCAGACATGTTACGCCAGTAGGTGGCAATATTGCACCACACTACGACCCAGGTTTATGATTTACTTGCACTTTTTGGTCCCTCTGTGTTTCTTTATTATTTCAATCACGTCTTCTCCGTCGTACCTTATATTTTCCGTGATTTTCCGTACCGTGATGGTTCGGTACAAATACATGTACAGTTACAGCCGTATTATATGCATATAACTTTTATTTGTATATAGAAACTTCTAGTCTAGAAGGACCTATACTCATGGTGCAGACAGCGTGTGCCTCATCATCGCTCGTCGAACCTGTTCCGGTTGCAACTCCAAAGAAATCAGATATTTCTCACTTTTCCTTGAGCTGTTCTGTTATCTTTAATCATTAATAAAACTTGTAGTGCATCTCCCTATTAAAGGCTGTTTTTATATCTTCAACCTACCATGTCCATTATTAGAGGGTACTCGTAGAAGTTAATAAAATTTCTTGTTTGAAGCAGTTTTCATTATTTTTGGTTTAAATAATGTAGAAATTACGCTAGCTCTTGTTTGAAGCTCTACACTCATTTAGATGGTCTGTGCCAATTAGCATTCGGAGAACAGTGTGCAAAAATGAAATATTATCAGTTTGTATCTGTGATCATTTGAAGAGCAGAGCGTGTCCTGCATTTGCATGAGACAAAGGTTTAGTAGGTACTTTGAGCAGATGGTGGGTCTTTTTATGCATCTCAATACTAATGATGCTGCAAACTATTTTCCAAATTGGATTTTGGAAGCTTCCTAATAAGTCTATTACTAAGCAATGTAAATTAAGTTTGCTGCCACTGAAGGTCAAAAATTTAATCTGATGGAGGCGTAGTTTAAAACTGACATGCACTTTTCCTTCTTATTTTCTCAGCAGAAAATTGCATTGCGCATGCATGATTTTATTTGCATATGTGCATTTTACTTGCATATGTGTGATAGGGTTGCATTTCATTGTTGCCTGCATGCAATGTATTATCTACCTTTGCATGTGTACTATAGGCTTACATTAACCACTTGCAAAATGTGCGTTATTAAATTATTTGCGTTAATTTATTTTATATAACGCTTTAAAATAAATTGACCGCGCGATTCATTTGAAAATTAAACGCCCCTCTGCATTGCAGCACCACACAATCAGTGAGGACAGTATTGCGCTACGTCGGCGACCAGCATGCCAGAAGAAGAAGCCACTTCATGTGACCAATGCTTCTGCTCAGTCAAGCTAGCGATGGAAGATAAACACACGTTGTTAAATGAACAATTATGCTTTAAGTTACTACCAGAGGGGGATCTGGACCAGACAAGGGTAATATGTGTGCTTTGCAAAAGTGAATTCAATTACCACAGAAGCACGACATCACTATCATATAACCTCAAGGCGAAGCATCCTGGTGTGGCAGAGACAGCGGAGGGAGTTTGGAGTTAGAGGCGGGACTTTAGTTAGGCTTTGTCCTTTAATTCAAGTTATTTAAAGCTATGTTTTTGTCTTAAGACAGAGATT
>JBBPCW010000106.1:17523167-17550295 GCA_037974425.1 Phenacogrammus interruptus
GGTTAAATGCAGAGGGTGAATTTCGTGCTGTTCACACTGTGTGCAGTGGTGTGTTCACGAATGATCACTTTCACTTTAAATTAGGTGTGTTGATTATGGAACTGTAGCCCTACTTTTTTAGAAAAAAGAAATCTTGATACATTTTACTGCTTGCTTGCTTGTTTGTTTGTTTGTTTGCATTTATTGTAATATTATTGTAATATTGTAATTTTGCAACATAAATATTAACATAAATTCCGCCACATTTCCATATAAAATATAACTGTTGGGAGAACACAAAGAAAGCATGTCTTGGTATGGTTAATGCTGCCAGATAAGCAGATTATTATTGAACTATAAAAAAAATATTTGTGATTACCCCTACATTTTTCTGTATTTTTATTACTAAAATATTAAATTAAATAAATACTGTATTTACTCTGCATATACAAAAGAAAACAATAGTCCAGTGTAAACTGTACGGTACGAATATTAATTTACCTTTACATTTCGTCAAGGGTAATGTATTAAAATTAAGTTTAAGATGAAATTAAAGTGTTTTGGGAGCATATCAGGGGGCATATTTAGGGTTTACATTATAAAAAATATGCATTTTAGGCATTTATTTAACCACAACACAACAAGAAGGTTTTTCACTATACAGGGATGCTCTTGGAACGTAACCCCCGCAAAAAGCCCCCCGTGGAGTTACTGAATATTTACAGGGCTGTGCGAAGTGAAAATGCAACACTCTCTGTGGAAACAGAAACATTGCAATATTTGAAATATTTATCCTATTGCTGTTTACCTAAGATGATTGAGGAAGATCAGAGAAATAATTATCAATGCCAAATCACTATTAATTAGTCTAATAATGGCAAGATATATTCATGGGAAAAGTTGCTTAGAATGACAGTGTTTTATGAATAGCCATGTTTGTCTCTTTCTCTTTGTTCTTTGTGTGATTTAAGCAGCAGATCTATGTCACACAAGGAGGGACGCTGGGGAGCAGTGGGTGTGAACGGTTCCTTTCTCTTTGATGAGGCTAGCAGTGTTGGAATTTAAACCAACAACCTTCTGATTGCAGGGGAATACCCTAACCACTAGGTTACCAGCTGCCCCACTTATAAAATACCCCGCTTTACCTATATTACATAATTTATATTTATGTAAATAATCATAAATTGCTCATCTACGTCAAGGCTGTTTAGGGTTTTACTCCAACTGCTGAAAATAAAAATCGTAACACAACTCAAGATTGCACTCATTTTGATCTCTGTTTGGAACCTCATGGTAAACAACTTACAGTCATTAGTTACAGGGACAGTCCCCTCTAGAGCAACTGAGGGTTAAGTATCTTGCTCAGGGACACAATGTTAGAAAGCAGGGGTTTGAACCAGTGACTTTGTGGTCATTAGGTTCATAGACCAGTGTTTTCACCCACTGAGCTACTACTACCAACACAGTACAGCTCAGTGTATCATCTTATACTCATATTACTCAAAAATGGGCCAATTCTTGAGAGACAATCTAAACATTTTTAAGCTGGGATAAGCCCCCAATTTCTTAAGGTCCTGCCAATGCCTTTATATTTAGTGATCAGTAAAACTAAATTGAAACCTATCCCCTCAACACCAACTTCTAAAAATATTTAACATACCCAAAAGCAATTTATTTATTTATTTATTTATTTTTCAGAACCAGGGTGAAGAATTTTTTTAAATACACACCCTCCCACCACAGACATCACCACTTCCAATTTTTTGCAGCACCCCTGTGGAAAAATAATTCCTGCGGCTAAGATTATGCCTGTTTTCTAAGGCATCCAACTCTGGTAATGAGGACTTGATTTTTGTAGTCAGAATATGTGTACATATACATATATATACAACGAGAAAGTATACAGGAGAATGGTCAGAACTATAAACTATATTTACTTCTTGGTTAGAACAAAATACAAAGTCTGACAAAGATGTTAAAAGTGTTACTTAAGGGGGACATCCACCCAAACAACTTCCAAACTCCAGCAATTCGTGAGCTGCTGGTAATGTTTTATTTATAATGTGTATTCACACAAAGCCACCCAATTATTCAGAGCACACAGTTAAAAGCATCACATCTATAACCACTCTGCATCTATAAGTAGTTCGGCTGTTATTTTTACCCCTGTTATTTGGATGGTCTGCTCATTACCGTGTACTGATCCAAAAGATTTTTTAAAAATAGCATGACTCGTCAGGCTAGACGACACTGGGTCATCGCTGTGGGAGATTTGACAGTAGTTCAATCTGAAGCTGTGATAAAAGCAAATCAGTGCTTAAGACTCAAATACTGATAACTGGTATTAATGAGATGCTTCTCCACATCAAATCGTGTCTGCCTGCTTGAGGAAAAAGGGGCATACATTGTCTCTCTTTCACCATAAATGACCCAGATCTGTCTAAAGATATTACAGATGAAAGCACAACAATATACTCCACTTCAACATTTCATGTGGTTCTTTAATACATTGATTCCACTTGCTTTATCATTCACATGCGAGCAGAGATAAAAGCTACAGTGGAAATCATGACAATAGACCAGAGAAAAGAGAGATTTAATCCGCTGTAAATTAAAAGGTCTATGTGGGCAGGCATTATGCTCTGAAAAGAGGTGTACCCTTCCGGTGTACTTTTATTAAAATGTGATGAGTTTAGTCTGGATAAATGTCCCTTATCAATATGATTTGACATACAAAGCTGAAAGACTCAACATATATACATGGACTTATTAACATTAGAAGACTGCATTAATATAAGTAGGATTCCTGCTGTCCGCTCGTGTACAAGGGACAGTTATCTAATAATCTTGTGACAATCTAACATTCAGAATGTTAACAAGGCTAGCGATACCAACTTGATTACATTAGACAGCCTTTTGTCAATCAGCCTGTCTTCTATTTTACTCTTTTTTTTTTTACTATTTTTTTAGCTAGCTGTATCACCAAGTGAAGCTAAAGCTCTGTTTGGAATGGATTATTTCATCAGTTGTATGTCTGTAATGTTTTTTTTGTGATGTGTGATGAAACTCTCACATCCAAAAGGCAACAAAATGAACACAGGATGAGTGAGTTTCTAGTGGGTTGCGTTTTCGACAAAACCGGATTTTGTGTCTTATCTGGTGACAATCGCTTGCCAAATGATGGTGGGTGGGAGTAAAACTGTCAGACTATTGCTGAATTGTGTGAAAATAAAATAGATAATGTAATGTGAGTAGAAAGAAAGAGACTGAAATAAAATCACTGAGTAGCATAAGCTAAAGAAACAATTACACCAGACTCCTTTCTAAACCAGGCATTAATTAGCAGCATAATGCACATTGTTTAGTAAAAGCTGACTACTGCTTATTTTACTTGGTTTACCAATACATCACTTGGGGCCTCAGGTAGAATGTGGGCCCCGGGCATAAGCTTACTAATAAGTTAATAAGTTAATATGCTTCATTTGGGTGGCCCGGGGCTAAGCCCTGGAAAGCACAAGCTTTAATGCAACTATGACTGTAACAGTACTGTATCCTTCTGAATATATGTTTGTATTTTGAAAGAGTTAGCTTCGTTGGCTTGTGTTTTACACTGACTTTAAAATGACACAGATCTAAATGTGAATCTTAATGTGCAATCTGCAAACACAAACACTATGAAAGAGAATATTAAGGGCAAGGCCTTTGACAGCATCAAATGAAGCCGACTGGCTTTCAAAACACAATTTCACATTGACATTGAATGTAAATACACTCACAAACACAGTGTTTGCTCTTACAGAACAGTGGTAGACCTTGGAATGCATGCTATGTTTACATGCCATGTTAAGGTTAATATCTTCCACAAGCGTCAATCCCTATCCTAAACACATTACAAATAAACATTCATCCCTCCTTCTCAGGAAGATTAGTAAACACAAAGTATCCAGTTCTAACAATACAAATCAGACACTGTAGAACAAATCCCTTTAAGAATGCATAGAGTAACTATTGAGGCATAAATGGGATATGCATAATCAAACTCGCATGACACCACTGTTTTACTCATACATTTGTTGACTGATCGTAATTTTATTCATATTTTGAAGAAGTATAAAGAAGAAGTCTTTTAACATAAATTAATGCCACAATATTTTATTTCAAATAATGTGAGACCATTTCTATTGGTCTATTCATCATATTGTCAAACAATGGGAAGGGAGGCTGCTTTATCAAATTATGAAAGATAAAAATATACATAGAACATAATATACATATATACATAGAACAACAGCACATGTAAATGAATCATGTGGTGCAATCCAGAATGACCTGTGTTGTAAATACAGCAGGGAACTAAAAATATGACTTGTAAATGGTCAGCACCTTCTCGTAGGTTCAACCTTTTATTACGCGCTTTCTTAAATAATGCCAGTTGTACTGCATTTAGTTGCAGAATAATAGGCCTCAGAATGTAATTACAATGAATTGTAACAGTGTGACCCATGACTAATAGATCTCAGCCTTCAGTTTGGATAATAAATAACAAAACAATAGATAAGCAAAGAAAAACTCATCTGTTAATGCCCCTTTGGGATACTTGTAGTATTTTAGCACCAGTCTACCACATTTTCAAGATCAACATATATTTTACCATGTAAGTATTTAGCAGCTCTATGGTTAATTCTTACAGAAGCCTACTGGTCACAACCTGTACTCACATTTGGTTAAATATCTAGGACTTTCCAAATGCATATAGTGATGGTTTTTCCTCAACGCATCAGTCCTACCCACTGGAAATCAAAACATCAGTGGTTGATTCCACTGTCAGCTCATGAAGCTTATAAAGGCTCATAAATGACTATATCTACTGTGATACTAAGACACACCTTGGGCAGATGCGGTCCAGCATTCCCATAACTGTGTCCCACGTGGAGCTAGCTCAAGTGTTCTCGTGTGTTTTGTTTTGTTCTTCTTAAAGGCCTGGAATGTTATTATTGCAAATGAAAGAAAATGATTACTTTATTTACCCAAAGAAAACAACAGCACATATCAAAGAAAATGTGCTTGCAATATATATATATGTATATATAACCCCGCCCCATGTGTCAGATGTTCACAAGTCTTTTTTACCAAGTCCAAGTCAAGTTTCAAGTCTTTTATGCTCAAGTTCAAGTCAAGTCTCAAGTCTTTTATGCTCAAGTCCAAGTCAAGTCTCAAGTCTTTGAGTGTTAACATTTACAAATGGCAATACCATTGTCTCAATGGTGCAAGCACTCAGACACTTCAAACTCCGCAGTTAGATTTGTCACAGTTCCACTGGTATCCACCAGGGGTGCCACCGAACTATGGATTGTTTTACGTTTCATCCTCCAGCTGACTCCATTCCCACGCCTAATCAGTCACCACCTGTTCCTTGTCTGTTTCCCTATCTCATGTATTTAAGTTCTGTCCTTTCACTATGTCAGACGTGGGAACATACCATCACTTTCACCTTTACTTCATTTAGTGCTCCTGTCCCTTTTCTAGTCAAAGCCACCGTGCCTTTTCTGTTTATTCTCTGTATGTAAATAAAACCTTACCGTGTTCTATAATGGAGGTCTACGCGTACACATCTCTGCCTTCTCAACTCAGACAGGACACCGTTGTGACAGAATGTTCCCACCTCAGAAACACCATAGACCTCCTATCCTCGCCGCCAGCTGAGGTCTCTCCAGGAGACCTTTTCAACGAGCCCTCATTTGTATTTTTAGCCCGAATAGAGGGGGTCATTCTCCGAAAACCGTTCACCTCGCCACGGTGTCCTAATACTTTTGTCCCACGACCTTTGTCCCGTGAGCATATTTAGGGTTTACACCATAAAAATAGGCATGTTAGGCATTTTTTTTACCAAAACACAATAATGCAGTTTTTCACTTTACATGGGTGCTCTTGAAACATAACCCCCAGGAAAAGTGGGGGCTTACTATATATACAGTATATATACAATGATTTACATTTGTAATCACATTGTTATACACAAAATTACAAAATTACCCCTCACATTTACGCGGATCAGAAGTCGTGGATTCAGTGGATTTTTTTCTGAGAATATTTCCATATAAAATATAACTGTATAAATTTAGTGCGTCTTGAAATGGTAAAATACTACTGCATTAGACGCAGGAGGTTTGAAAGTAGCCTATCCGAAAACTTTGATTGGGTGCATCCCACCCTCCGAGTGCGTTATGTAGTGCGCAGACGCAAGCCTGTTGTAGCATGACTGATACTTGTCTTGTCTTTGTGTAAAATATTTCTCTTGTTGTCAAAGAAATTCCCAATAAGGACTTCGATAAACTCTAATAAAAGGAAGCTCACCACGAGACGTAATAAAGTATAAAAGTAATTTATTTCTTGCAGTATGGAAACAAGTCTAACAGAGGTGTTGTTCTGAATCTTAACCCATTTAATCCCAAATTTTTCCCTGCAAAATAAGTGCATGCAAAATAAGTGCATATACTTCCCTAACACACAATATGTTTGAATTTTTTCATTTCTTGGTGGTTATGATAGTGAAAATGTAAGTTTTATACTCTGCAACAATTGTTGCCGATGGGAAACCACATAGTCTAAATTCTTCAATTTGACCTATTTACACCCACTATGTGGTACATGTGTAGGGAATGGGTAGGGAACCCCTAGACCTTCTGCGACCACTCACACGGTGCAGGCCCCGTGTAGGGCCATCCATGCACTGAAATGATCCAAGACCCCAAGGCCCGTCCCCCAGCAGGGCGGATCCCACTCTCTTTGTCTGTCTCTCGTTCCTGACTTTTCCGTATTTAAACCTCGGGTTTATATTTACATTTTCTTTAAGGGTGATGTATTGAACTGAGTTCAAAATGAAATTAAAGTGACCTGGGAGAACATTTGGAGGCATATTTATGGATTACATTATAAAAATAGACATTGGGATCATTTTAGGGTGGGGGGGCTTCAGACCTTCGGCAGAATTCAAATGAGCCATTTTAATCTAGATTATTCCAAGATTACAGTGAGATTAATCTAAATTGAAAAAATTAATCTATGTCCACCTCATATATATATATAACCAGGTTACTCATGGAAGAGATGATTATAGCAAACATGACTAGGGTACAGTCAACTGATTTCTTCTGACTATATGCTCTAAAACAAGGTTATAAAAAGGTAAAAAATATATACTGTATACCCCTTTCCCCTGTCCATATATGTAGTGTACCTTTCAAATTTGGGGTGTAAATTCAAGGGACACAATTTGACCTTAAGACCATGTTTGCACCTTGGAGAAGAAAAGTGTAGGACAGCATTCTGTTTCTTACAATACATTTCAACATGTGTATGTCACGTTCTCTGGTTGGCACTTGTAGGAGGTACTTGATGGACACAAATGACAGTTTGTCCCTTCTTGGATCACTTTTGGTTGGGATTAATCACTATTTGTCCCTTCTTGTACCATTTTTGCTCTGTACTAATCACTGGTTGTCCCTTTCTGGACATTTATTGATAGGTACTAAGAAAAGTTGACCCATGGGAGATTTTCTGATTCAGTCTTCTAAGCATCACTGTGTGTGTCAGAGTTGCTCAGTATAAATTACATTCCAAGTACATTATCACCCAGCGCAGTCCTGGTCAGGCTAAATTTGCAATACATTTTAAACATTATTTTATACTTTATTTTTATATATAGAGCTTAAATGTCCTGTTTTCATAGTGTGTCTGATCAGCTCATTGGTCACTAATTGAATCCTATTTGAGGTGCGCCGGCTGATGACACATCAGTGAAAGCATAATTAATGCTTTTTCAAAGCACATATGTTCAAAGAGCTTTATTACACATTCAAATAGAAATTTGCATTTATTAATGCATACACTGAGACACAAATCTATCAAAGAACTAAAATGCACAGCCTGGAAGTGTAATCATGCTAAAGTATTTCTTCTCATTTGATCATAATACCCCTTGGCTCAGGACATTCGTTTCCTGTGTTGCACTACAGATTAAAAATCAAAACATCTCTTTTTGTTAGATTTGACGTAACTTCACATGTGAAATACGTAATGACCATTGAGGATTTTTTTTTTTTCTCTCAGATGACTGTTCTTGAGGTGGTTCATTGAAGGCATGAATGTCTCATTCTGGTGCTCAGTGATGAAAAGTATTGCTTGGAGGACATCATGAGATGCCATGAATTGAAAACATGAAAGTCTTCCTTTTTTGGATCATTGAAGTTTCAATTTTATGGACAAAAAGTGTTTGAAGACTGAATAGCTCTTTTACATGTGATGTGCTTTCCTTTTAAATGTGTTTTTAGCTGAGAAAGGGATGAGGTCAGGAATACTTCTCTAGGTCACATTCCCTGAGGTATCAATGATTTACATTCCGAGCTACACAGACCTCCAGACCTCAACGTGAATGAATAAGTAAATGATCATTTCAAATCTAGATATCAGGCTTTTCAGCAGTAATGGACAGGGCTTACCCTGAACCCTGAGCCGATTTTAAGAATATTGAGTAGGATTAGGGCTGAATCAATTATTCAACATTATCAATAATGCTGACAATAAATCAAATGACAGTTTATACTACCATTGTCAATTTTTCATTCACATCTTCAAGTTAGTCATTTAACATGAGTTCAGCGTTCAGTAGTTCTTCAACAGAGTCATATCAATGTGAGTAGGTAGTGAAAAAAGACTGAAAGCTCATAAAGAAGTGGGAGGATTTTTAAAACAATGGACAAGAAGGCTGACTAAGGGCAATGGTGCATTCAACCACCTGAAAATAAATTCCTTGTGTTGAGTCTGAAGCAGCAGTTTAGTCAGTAAACAGTAAATCAGTGATCCATCAGAATTTGCTAACTTTACCCTTGCAAACAGCAGAAACGTTTACCATGTTACATCACTGATGATAGTCCGTGAAATATTGTAATCTCTATGAGTACAGTTTATTTTTGCAAGCTTATTAAAAAACTCATCGTGCATTAGATAGTTACCATAATTCTAAAAAAGCATAATCTTTACATTTACAGATGACATTTAGCCCCATTTATAGATTATTTGTCGAATAATCCATCCATTCATACATTATCTGAGCCACTTATCCTTACCAGGGTCATGACATGTGCTGGAGGCTATCACAGGGCATTGCACATTCCACATGGCAGAGCAATGTTGATACATTTACATGATTAATTCAAAGTAACAGTTACAGCCCTAAACTGTCCTGTAGGCCATTAATCACATAATTTAAACACAATGCCAAGAGAAGCACAGTTAAAGGTTGATCAGATCTATTTTGTTGTGCTTATGTTGTATAAGCTCAAGGCTCCACCTATGCAAATGCAAATGTATTTGTCACAGCACAAACCCATGCTGAGAACACAAATATATTTTCTAAGCAACTCCAGTGACACATGGAGGAGATATCGCTGTATATTAATAAAACCACAAGCACAGGATCATTTCATTTTGTGTGTTTCCCATTCTGGATGATGTAAAGGTCAGGAGAAAACTAATACAGGGATGGAAACATTAATCAGAGTTTTCTCAAGGAGAATTAAACTGACCTTTAGGCTGGAACGCACTGGAGGAGTACTGCCACCTGGAAATCCCCACTGATTCCATACAGTTACATGAATTATGCCCACATTCGCATCTGCAGACATTTACCCAGGTATAGTCAAATGTTGTAATTGTAGGTGTATGCCTTTGAAATTTTAACCATAGGCTCATTCCACATCGCTCAATCGAACAAAACTTCTACTTTTGGGAATAAAACCATGACTGCCTTAAAAATAAAGGTACCAGAAATAGGTTTTTTGGAATGATGTCAGAGAAAAACTACTTTTGGCTCACTAAAGAATGGCTCATTTGTTTGAAGAACCTTGGATAAGAACCTTATAATTTAAGGGTTCCCTTACATTTCTTTCACTTTCACCATGCTTTAAAGCCAAGGGCCATTTAGGAATCTTTATTTTTTAAGAGTGATCTCACAAGGGTTGATTTCTACATTGACCCTAAAATGAGTTTGAATCTTTCAATGGATCCAGTGTTGGAATGATTTAGTTGTCCCACAACTAAACATTATGGGACCTGTTTGCCCTCTAATATAAATGTGTGTTTTTCATTTACCTTAAACTCTGTGCTGTTATATTTTCATAGAATCCATATCCGCTAACACATATACAGGCTACAAACACAAACTATAAACCTAGTATTGCGTTAGCCAGTAGAACATCTAGCAGCAGAGTGAGATGAATTTATCAAAGTGGTTGCTTCAGGGTAAAACTGGGGCAAAATGAAACAGATTGTATTCCCTTGCAGCCATGACAGGTGGAGGGCCAGCAGCTCAGGGTTCCGCTGTGTGGCACAGAGCTCTTCAGGTCACAGCAGCGCAGTGTTCATTGGTTTGTACTATATGCCTTACAGGGCAGGTAAATAGTTAGGTAATATTTTTTTACTATAAAATAATATAATTAATAAACTTTCTTCTACTTGTCCCTGCTATGCTGTTTCTTCCATTTACCATAATGTTAACATTTGTTTTATAATGATTTAACATAATTTAATTTAATGTACTTGCATGAGTTTTATTTCATTTACCCCAGCCCTTAATATGTTTCAGTGTACCTTTAAAAAAATAGTCATGTATGAGGGGCCGTTTAGGAAATATTTCAGATTTCAGACTATCATTATTTATTTAAACTGATATACTAGCTATTGAAGCTGCTGTAGGTAGAAGGCGGGCATTAGGACCCAGGTGGAGCTACACGTAGCTGCTTGTTAGCGAGTAGCTAACCAGAGCCTGTTTAGTAATATTCCTCTGGTAGTGCCGTTTGTACTCAGTTCAACAGAACAATACTATGAGTGTCAATAACAGTTCACTGCTAAACTTTACTTGTTTCCTTAAGTGAAAGGAAAGGTTTGCTGAAAAGTTTCAGCCCTCTACACGCTAATTCCTTCCTACAGCCCTTTTCACGTACTTCACTATACTATATTAATTTATTTTTGTTACATAATAATCTATTTCACATGCATCACATAAGCTTTTCATGCGTGCATGAGTCAATTTCACCTGTATCTAAAAGAGCATTTCATATGTGTGTGTGAGAAAATACATTTCACATGTATCTGTATGAGCTTTTCATGTGTGTGAGTCCTTTTCATCTGCATCTGTATGAGTGTTTTCAGTGTGTGAGTTTTCAGTAGTATGGATGCATGCGTGCCAGTTTCATATGTGAATGTGTATGTGTTTCATATGTGTTTGTGTAACAAAAGTCTGAAATATTTCCTAAGCGGCCCTTCATATACATGCACACACATACATACACATGCGCACACAACATGTATACAATTTTTTTATACTTTAATACTTACAAATACATTTTGGAACATCTTATTACAGCTTAGGAACATATACTGATTATCCAAAGTATTCTTTAGTGTTTTTTTTCTTTTAATATGCTGCACTGATCCCGATTCTAAAGGAAACTACTTAAGTCCTCTGCATTTAACACATTCGCCTGAGTGAAGCAGTGGGCTACCAACAATGGAGCTCAGGGAGCAGTCTCTGGGGACCTGGGATTTGAACCCACAGCCCTCTGAACAGAAGGGCAACTCCCTAACCACTAGAACACGCATTATGCTCATATCCAGTCACATGATGCTATAAAGTTTAAAGTAATGTATAAAGTAAGGCTTGCTAACAGAGCCAGTGCTCAGGCAACAATCACCCAGGTACAGTTTTTTTCCCTTTTGTTAGTTAACATAAGCAATTTCTAGGAAACAAAATCTGCCACTGTATGGTTAGCTTATATCACAATGAAACTATTTTTGAATATTTTAATGTGACAACCTGGATCAAAAGCATATGACAAAGGAGGGAGGCCGCACATAGTCTTTAAATAATGGCAAATGTTTTAATTATGTTAATTGATTAGTTGTCTGCCAGCAGGTCAGTATGTATGCAGTGACAGTGCAAGTGCTTAGTGTATGAATGAGTGTATGCTAACAAAACCAAAATACAAACTGTCAGTTGCAGACCAGGGGAAGAGAAATTACAAGTGTGTAATTTCTCTCGTGCATTGCTCAGATGTATTGCTTCTCTCGCTGATCATAGCTCCACCCATCATTTCTGGAAAAAAGGAAAAATACAAAAAAAAGACACTATAAGGCCAAACCTGTGGCTGTTACATCCCACAACCCATAAGACAGAGTTCATACACTAGATATCCAAACAAGGTGCTAAAGCAAATTTCCAGTACAAATAAACATAACTTTAAAATAAAATGCATTTCTAACATTAGTCTATGCTAAAGTTTCATTTAAAATGCATTACTTATAATGCACATTTTTGATACATACAAACTTATTTAAGATAATTAATATAATATATTTAATATAGTATAATATAACATTTTAATGTATTGTATACAATACTAAACTTATTTTTACATGGGTGATAACCTTGTAAGTGATGCCATTTTTCAATGACACACTGGTCTATAATGAAATTGTAACACAACATGACACATATCAGCCCCCTCACTATCAAGTCAGATGGATCTTTACATTATATTTATAGAATACACACGTGCTTATATTCTGATCATGTATTGCAAATTGCACATATTGTGAATGATTCTGTGGATGCTACTTAATTCAGCTTATAGAAGACTATGTACATGAGCTTTTGTTCTTGCCATGGATGCATTAAACTCCATCCATTTGATATCAGCACTGCTGAAAGCAAGATTCTTTCAGGTGCAGCAAAGTTACTACACATGTTTAAAGCTTTAGGGTGGAATATTTACTGCCTGCTGTATTTTGTCCGTCAACACACCAATCAGTGAAAGCAAATGGGCCACATAATGCAGCAGGCTATGCTCAGTCAAGTGTGTGAGATCCGAATTTCGTGCCGGAGGCTTGATTTTTTTCCTCCTGCTTCCTCTTCTTCTCTCTCCTACACCCCTAGAGCCTTTTCTCTCCTCTCTCTCCCTCTCTCTCTCTCTCTCTCTCTCTCTCTCTCTCTCTCTCTTTCTCTCTCTCTCTCTCTCTCTCTCTCTCACACGCACACACACATAACTTGCCCAAGAGATGACTAATCCCTGTGTCTGGAGCTGCAGGCTTTAGAGAGGAGAGACGGTGGCTCCCGATTGCAAGCTGACCTTTTCTTCGCTCTCCTGGATTACTGTACGCATTTACATTACTGTACACAACAGATGAGCGCTGCCCGTCAGCCTGCTGCGAGGTGACCTTTGGCTCCTGGTTTAATGAGTTCCGTTTGTGTAGTGCCAGCAAACCCACGATGGAGAGCAAAGGTGAAAACCACAGAGAAACTTTAGCTTGACTCCAAAACTTTGCCGTAGATACGCTCCATTATTTATCTCCAGTACTGGACAGGCTTTGGATAAAGTCTGAATCAGAAAATCGTACATATGAAGAAACCAGCCATTTTCAAGATGGTTTAGTGATCGATGGGAGCGGGATATGAGCCCCTTACATAGAGCGCCATCACCCATTTCAAACAATTATAACAGAAACAGGTGATGCAAAGAATTTTATTTGACTTTCTTTTGGCAATATTTACGCTGATGTACTTTGTAGAAAACGTAGCTGTAATTAATGGGCAGTGGTTTTGCCAGCATAGTGCAATTTATTTACAGTTCTGAAACTACATTCTCACAATAACAGCACATAACACAGGTTATTTAAGTTTTTTTTTTTTTTTTTTTACAGAAGTCCATATACGGCATTGTTGCAACAATGCAAAGCAATGTTTTATATATATTCAAAACCCAATACTTTTGCTTTTTCAGTAAATTAAGAAAAAAATAAATAAAAGAAAAGAGATAAAATCTTACTAACAAACAAATCCAAGCACCAAGCTCCAAAACCCAGACACAGGCTGCTCATGGCTGCACAAATTAACAGCAGCTTTCCTATTATGCTTTACAAATAACAGCTAATTACAGTACAATCCCACATTTAACCCTTTTGAGAAGAAGCATGATCTGTTTCTTCCAGAATTCTCTATTTTTAGACCAAATTACTGTATTTAAGGAATATATTAGACAGGATTTCTGCTCTAACTTTGCTGTAGTTTTTTTTACAATGTGATATATTCTATTTTAACATTTAAAACATCTTTATAATATCAATCCAATGCATACGCATCATTATGCATTAGTTATTGTGAATGTTCATAAATAATTTTTATGTTGACATAAGAGATAAAAACAGACTCCCAGTGAATGCCATTTAAAGGCCTTGAATATTGCATTGTATAGTAGAACATTTACACAGCAGATACATTAAGTTATCACATTTCACAAAAGCACAGTCAAGTGGCTCTGCCCTATTTGTGTCGTAATGCATATTAAGCACATCTGACGTCTTCCCTCTTGATTACTGTACATGTTCCCTGTATGCTTTCACTCGTATTGTTCTCTTGTAGAGTCATTGAGGCCTTTACACTGGCAAAAGAAACCGTGCCATACCGCAAATGTTTTTACCATTACAAAAATGCATCTGAACCAGAGCTGTATATGTGCTGCTCTGTAGCAGGGAGTCGATTTATAAAAAGAGGTAATTGTTTTCTGTTTGTGTAAAAAAAATAACAATGGAGATACCAATTAACAACTGAGAAGCGGGCAAAGTACAAGTCTCACTATCTGTTTGGGCTAAAGATAAATTTCAGTGGGAGTTTTCTATGATGATGATCGCTTACAAGTTAACTGGGTTTGGTACTCGTTGCTAAAGAATGCAGAGAATCAGTTCAAAACAATTAAAAGACTACAATATCGAAAGTATCTGTGACAGAGAAACCTTTCCGCATGGTTTGCCTCCATGGATGTGATTTTGGGATGACCGGGCATAAAGTGCAGGGAGATAATTGCACGGCTAGCACGACACATACACTGTTACTAGGCCGAGATACAGTGGAAAATCAAAGCGTGCTGTAATTTCCGTGCCATCACAGTAAGGTTGAGGTACAGCACGGTTCCTATATTCTGCTGGGAAAAGGTTCTATAGTCATGGTTCCAAATCCTCTTTATATGTTCCTGGTATATAGTCCATCTGTTCTTTGTTCTTTGTATATAGTCCAAAGTGTTCTTTGTGTGCAACCAAGGGCATCCTTTAGGCTAGAAATGCTGCCAACATGTCAATTTATTATTCATTTTTATTCACATATAAGAAAATATAAGAAAATGTATTTTTCTCTGTATACATATAGATTTTATCTGAGCAAAAACTAACACATAATTTTTGTTGCAAGGCTGGGTAAACAGGTTCTAGCTGAACATTCTTATCAGTATCTTCGCACACTTCCACAGCAGCATCGCCAGTGAATTTTGGCAATAAATGAACAGATGTTTCTGAGGCTTCACCCTGAAGGATCTCTTACATTAAAGCATTAAAGTAACTTTTTTCATGATGAGTGTTTTTTGACTACCGAGGTGCTTAAGTCACAGAATTTACACATCTAATTATTTTCACCAAAAGAAAAACTATACACTGCCCCCGGTATACATTTGGTACATTTTATTTTAAGCACATAACTAGACAACACTCTTTATAAGGGTATAAGGGTTTTTCACACTCACACATTTGATCTAAAATGTTCTTCCATGGCATCACTGATGCAACCCACATATCCTAATGTTTATTTATTCTCGGAAAGTGGCTGTTTATTCCAAAAATATACTTCCAACCAGCAAACAACTTCTCCTTATGGGAGTTTATGGAACCATCAGGTTGAATCTATCTAAACTTGTTAAACAATTGTGCATGCATACTGTGTGTACACTGTACAGCATGATCTGGTGTATATTTGGAAAATGTGTTTAGCTGCTTTAGTCTATTACAAAGCTGAGTTGGTTAACCAAGAAGTATCTGTGTGATTTTCTGAGTTGAAACACCTTTTTCCACTCTGTTCTAATCAGCCTTCCTTTTCTTCACTGCTGTTTACACACACACAGACGCAGAACAATGTAGACATAGTCAGACATAGTGTTGAGAGAGAAGCACAGTGACTGGGCATGAACGGCGCTTTATCTGCTTCATTTAATGTATGGTGGGCAGTACCCACCGGGCACCAAACAACGGATGCTGCATGTAAAATACTGACTGTATAAGGACAGCTTTTCCCATGAGCTTTGTGTGTCCAGAGACATGATGGGAAAGATACTCCCAGTTTAGACCATGATTGTTTTAAAAACGTTACGATTTTTTGGGTTCAATTTAACAACCAAACGCTGTCAGGACACTTTAGTGTGACAATTCATTCTTATACATATGTTGACAGGGGATATGTCACCTCACCTTCATCAAAACAAAATATCAATGCATTCTCTGAGGTTTCGTGAGTCTTTCGCTCTACATTTTCGCTTTTGTATCATAGCCCAGTAGTAGAACACATGTTTAAAAAAGGGCATTTGTAAATAGAGATATTCCCTTTGTGCCTCCCAATCCTGGCATGGCTGTATTTGTTAATCAGCAGGCATTATTATCCGTCACAATCTGTCGGGCCAGATTTCATGTGAAGGTGCCTAATTAAGTGTAGACTGATAAAGAGCCTTTGGTTTTTATTTAACAGCCTGTAAAAGGTGCAAGGTCCCTTAGGAATCCTCCCTGGCTCGGATGGTGGTACCACATCCTGAGTTATTCATGCCCCTGCATCATTTGCATGGGGCCTTGTGCAAATGAGGCCTTACGTCAACCGATCAGAGACTGCAGTAATCACTGTGCAATGGGTGGAAAACAAATCTAGGTGCTATGTAATTGTAATTGTATGTAATCGCTTCTTCATATTTTAAACCTCCTGTGTGCGTACATTCAAGCCTTTAACAACCATATACTCCAGTCTAACATCCTGCATGTCCCACACAATGAGTGGCCTCGAACATCTTGATGATTTTAACACAGTGTGCTGACAGAGTTTTCCTTTCGTTTGTGTCTTTGTCTTGATACTAACTTGTCTTTGTCTTGATACTGTCTCTGATTGTACAACCATTTTGTTTGTTTGTGTTTTTTTACTCAGTCTTTCTCCCAGTCTCCACCATCTGGCTTCACTTCTTCATAAGGGATCTGGAGACACATTTCTGTAAACTGCTCTGCTGAATGTTCATTGTAAGAAGTGCTATTTGAATAAACTATAACTACATATTATTGCTGCTGGATCAAATTTTTGTATCTCAATTGTTATAATATTTATGACAACAACAACCTCAGAAAATATATGTAATCAAATTGATCAGTTAATTTAAATTAACATTCAGATAGCTCTAAAAAGCCAATTCACTTTGTAATTCCTTTAGTTTTATAACTGGAATTTAAAACTAATTTTGCACAGGAACATTGAGTGGTATTGGACTCGATTCTTTTCTCCTTTAAATATAGTTCTCCTTTAAATTCACATCCTCAAAAGATACCAGAATCATATAAAGCACCAGAAGGACTTAATCTACACTGTCAAAAAATGGTTCTGTATTAATCTCCCCAAGGTATAAACAATGTAAAAGTTTCCTCAGAGCCTACAAGTCAATCCTTAATGATCATTTGTGGGACTGTAAATGAGCTGTAAAAGTGCGCTGATCCTGGGGAATGACATTTTTTGACCTTTTCAAAACTTTTTATGTAGAAAAATGAATAAAAAGCTTTTATGAAGGTACTACCTAAGTAACAGCTCAGTGTGTATGGTCATATACAGTCTGGTGCATTGATAAGGGCAGATATTGCAGCAGTAGTGTATGTGCAAGTAATTTCCATTTATTTATGTATAATGTGGGCATGGTAGCCACAGATAAGAATGTATTGGTAGTTTCCATATGCTTAGCTAAATTGCCTTTGTGTGTGATGGATGACAGACGAGAGATGGTGAGGTGAGTGGCATCTATATTAGCATCGCCCTGGCTCACAAAGCCTTTTGTGGGCGCTGAAGGCATGAAGCAGACTTGAGAGTGTGTTCACACTGTGTTCACACTTAGAAATTTACGTCTGACTTGTGCATTCCATCTGTGTTGAATTGTTCATCTTCATCACAAATGCAGACCTCAGAATGTTAGCATTTTATTACATAACAATGAATAGAATAATACATTATACACAGTTCACTCTAATGAGTTTCAGACTCCTGTACTTATTTCATAATCATATTAGCGAAAAGGAAGCACGGGGCACATTATAGACATTACTAATCCACAATGGTATGAATGACAGACTATAATTAGCTTAGAACTACCAATTTTATCCACAACTTTGTTCATTAATTTTCCCCACACCCTCCTAACAATTGTAAATCAGATGCATACATGGAAAGAATTATTCAAATCTATTCAAATGAAGTCAGACTATTCAAATGAGCAAGGCCAATGGCTAAGTAACAGTGATTGCAATATATGCTGAAGTACACTGCTCTGTCAGCTGTCTGTGGCCCTTCCCCGAAGTTTGACACGAGCTTAAAAGCAAAGCGGCAGATTTTTAGCAATCAGCCTTGTTGTTTTACAACACGTCGCGGCGGTCTGAAAAGGTGTTCACATCCTAAATAACAGCAGACTCATCAAAGGAGAAATATCTGCGGCATGCTTTAAGCGAATGGCAGGCCAGATTGCGAGCACTTCTGTCTTGCCAGGTTTCTCTCTGCCATGATCACCCTGTTTCTGCATAACAAACACCGAGGATGAAAGTCAATGAGCATCCCTTTACTGCCTGAGGACATCAGCCCGATCCTCCATTACACGTGCACTGCAAAATGCCCTACACGGCATGCAATCACCATCTGCATTTAGATACATCATTGATTACTCTGGTCCACGGAAAGCTGAGACTACTGGGAATTAAACGTCAGCATTGCTGGGAAAGGATTAAGGGGGGAAAAAAACAAGAATGGCACAAACAAGTTTAATAATAGCTTGGCAACTGAAACCCCTTCGGGCCAGGCTGCAAAGAAACACTCTAGGGGAGCGGAGAAAAAGAAAAGAAAACCAAAAAGCAAAGAAAAGAAAAAAGTAGGATAGAAATGCTCAGAAGTTGACACAGGGGATTACGTTGGCATTGTTGCAATAATGACAAGGGTACCTGGGGAAGGCGTGTCCTTAAGTCCCACTGCAGCGGATCCGCATGTGTAAATCTCCCAACTATACAGTTACCTTGGGAAAGGCAGCTGCTGAGGTCCAATCAGCACACTGCCTGTAGTTTCCAGAGTGACAGTGTTGCTAGGGGAGCAAGACCTCTTACACTCTATTTGATTATGTTGATTGCGTAAAGGTGACATGTCCACATTATGAGGCAGTAAGGCAACAAGACCGTATGCGTGCAAATGCAGGAAACAGACGCGGGATTTATGCTTGCTTCTCATAACACTGGGTAACAATTTTTTATGGTCTGTTGCATTGCAATTTTTTATGTTTTTTAGTAGGGGTGGGAATCGAAACTTGGTTCCGATTTAGAACGCCTGGTTGCATTTTACAAATTTCATAATTATTGAAAACGAATAATTATGAAATCTAATTGAAAGGCATGATGCCCATGAATTACAGTAGAGCAGGGTCTGTTCTTTCCTCCCTGGGGACGTGAGCATTTATTTACTGTCTCCAAAAAGAACTCCACACACTCCTCGCTGTACCACACACTGAAAGACTACATCTCCCAGCCTCCCTAGTGGATCATTTACAGAGAATGCAAAGTTTCTTAAGGCAACAGGCTCATCCTGTAACACTTCAGGAATTGATAAGGAATCGGATCGATAAGAAGAATCGATAGTGACACTGACATCACTCAGTGATACCCATCACTATTTTTAGACGAAGTTTAAAATGGTGATTCTGAAAATCACATCAGATTTTTCCTACCTTCAATGGTTCTAGAGATAAACTAAATTGCATGTATATTTTATCATAATTTTCAAATTAGGATCACAGATGCACCCCTGTTATCTACATGTACACTGTTATCTACATGTAAAAGTTAAACAAAAGACCATGTTAGCCGAGCCACCACATTTCTAACTAAACCCTTAAAGCTACATCAAAATAAAGGTGAAATCAGTGTGCTGAGATTGTATAAGAAACACTACAAAATGTAATGAAACTAATTTTTGTTGCCTGGTGTAATTATTTTATTTTCTCCAAGTGGATTTAAGGGACATATATCTTGCGATTTGGGAACTTTTCTCACACCGCCCAAAGACATTTGTCGAGAAAAAGTACATATTTATCGGTAGAAAGAGGTTTTGTCTGGTTGTCCATACTCCCACACCCCTCCCCAAGGCACAACCTTAATTGGGTGTAACCAGCCATTACTCCAGGCTGCAAAACAGCCCACTATTTCCAGTCTCATGGCAAAGTCTCGAGAGTGGCATTCAAATGGGCCAATTACATCTGTCAGCACCCATTAATACATTCTAGCCACACAGTAAGGCGGCTGTTCTAATTAAGCATGAGGGTTTGGCCCCCAACTGGCCTGCTGATCAACTGGCTGCCTTTTGAGAATTTTGTTTCCCTCGCACCCTTTAAACCGAGTTTTTTTCCCATCTCAGCACAGATACTAAGATACTCTCCAGCTATTTTTGAGTAACCAGAGGGAGTCAGGCCTGGTGGATGTCCTGGAGGTGTTTTTGACCTCACTTATGAGTTCTGGTCTCCACAGCGCCAAGCTGAATTCCCTCCAGCCTACGTCCGACTGTTTCAGCCAGATGCCTCACTCGATGCTGCCGCTGCAACATTTCAGCTCGTTTGACGCCCCCTCCTGAGGCTCCATTAGGGAGAACTTGTTCCTTAATGATTTCTGCAGCACTCACAAGTGATTGCTTAGTATGTATTGGCATATTCTTGCCAGCATATTGAAAGCTGAATATTGGGGTAAGTGCAGGCAGGCCTATGTGCCATATGTTGAGTCTTCAGCTGGTATGTGATAGGGTTTATGAACTGGCATTTTTTTTTAACTGGAAATTCTATCTCATGGGGCCCAAGGGAATGTGTTCATGGTCTATAATTGCTGCCTTTGCCTTGCAGTTTTACAATGTGTGTTATATAGGTCAATGCAATCGGCCAGGTTGTACCTGATTTATCGTCAGGTCATATCGCTCTCCTCCACTGTTTCAAGGCTGCACTTATCCATGACCCTCTGCACTTATGTTACAACTTGTTTGCTGATTGTTATATCAAAGACCAGTTTGTCTTTCACATAAATGCCCTCTGGCAAACAAAACGCTTGAATAGTTAATTGTAGATTGCATGTAATTAATGAAGCAATTATTTAACGCCCCGAACATTTGATTATTTAATTATTTGAGTAGTCCTACGTACTGCGTTAGTTTTGATTATCCCTTTTTGCCAGGGCTGAAAAGGGTTCATTATGATTCATTTCGAGAACAGGAAGATAAATCCAGTTGCAAGTGCGAAAACCAGTGAGTGACTTGGACTCACGCTTGATTAAGGCTATTTTTAGGCAGCAGGCTGTAATTCTCTAATCAGATCTGTTTTCATGCCCCCCTGAGGATGCACCTGGTAAAAGTTTTGCTTTGTAGTGCACAAGCCTAACACTTTGGTTAGGATTTAGATTTGAGTCCAGTCTGTGCCAATAGCTAGGGACTCCTCACATCTCCTCACTGAAGATGGCAGGATCTTTTCCCGATGTTTTTCAACAAATCCTGCCTGTCAGTCAAGAGTTTCCATAGACTCACGTTTACACATACATTGTGGTAAGTACTTTCTATCCCTATATGGCCCATATTGTGGAAAACTGTGGAATTTGTTTTGTTCTTGTTTAGAGTTTTTTTGTTTAAGTTTTTCAACATGTTCCCTCCCCAGTCCATGTTGTCCATAAATAAAAACGAAGCCAAAAACATATTTTGAATTCATCCTTTTTGTGCCATTTATCTGATTAGACAGCATAGCCCAGCCCAGCCAACACTGCTTGTTGTGTTATACTTGATGCAGGGTTGCCGATCAGAACAGAGGTCTTTTATAAATTTCTTTTTTATTACTCTCTTCAAAGTAATAAAAAGAGCCTGTTTAATTCTAAGGGACATAAATATTTGAAAATAGTAATGTAAAAATGAATTCTTATTATTCTTTGCTAGACAAAATCCCACAGATGTCAAAATTGCACTTCAGAGCAAATTAAATAGATGCAATAAAAATGTGGCACATGGGTCTTGTAAGCGAGTACAAATAGTCTCCAGATACCATTGATTGGAGACAGACAGAAACAGGATTATTTAGGGATAAGATTAATGTTCATTTAATTGCTTTTTTGATATTTAATAAATTACTTGTGTACCAGTAGAGAGAAGAGTCTTCTCATCCTTGATTATCCGCATATCCTGCTTTCTTTTTCCACCAAGGACTGTTCTCCAGTTTATTAGCTCTATGTGGTGATCTTGGGCACTTACAGGGATCAAATCACTGCCAGGATGTTATTTGTGGTAACGTGCTCCCTTCTATGTTCTTTTGCTTAATTATTTTCCAATAATTTACTGTAAGTATTTTCAACTAGGATGTCCCCAAAGAGCTTTTTCCTTAATAATGTGAGATTTCAAGATGCTGTTAACAGGCTCTCTGTAAGTGATCCCCATGCTATAGCTTGGGTTCCTAGACAGAGATTAATCCCAGTCCTACATTTCCCATTCAGAATCTCCTTTTTGAATGCTGTGTAGTTGAAGACATAGCTTAATACCTGACCCTATATTCTCTTCAACTGGAATATATTCTGCCCTCATTAGAGTGGACTGAACAGCTTTGCAGACAGTCAGAATATTCAGAAACATGCTTTTTTGGATTTGTTTTGAGTTTCATTGTAAAACTTCAAGGTACAAATCTAAGAATACCAGAATGACAAGTTTCCAAGCTTAAGCTAGAACTTAAAATATAAATGTATACCATTGCAATCTTGGTGACATCTTAATGTGGTGCAATACCATAGGGGCACTAACAGGAACTGGCATTATGCTGACAGTGGTAATGGGCGAAAAGGATATTTTCAAAGTGAATTACAAAATTCCTGCATTAAACATTTAAGGTAATGCGCAGCTGGCAGATGTTTATGATTTCATGCCAGCGTAATGTTATCTCACCCATAACCTTATTTGAGTGTAAACAAAACGAAAAGAAAAGCAAGGTTCAAGCCCTTTGTACCTGAGCATCTGCCAAAAAGAGGTAACAGTAATTAGCTCTAGTGTCTTCAATCAGTTAATCATTCAGTTATTCAGTCAATCAAATATATATTAATATTAAATGTAAAGGCTATAATAGAAAATTGGTTGTTAATGAGCAGGTTTAGCCCATGAACAAAAATCCATAAGAGCTGCAAACATATTATGACTCTGCAGTCATCACAAGGCTGCAACCCGTGTAAATAATAAATGTACTTCTGGCACAGAATGGCATTAGTTGGCCCTAGTCTAGTAAGACCCTTGAGTAAAGCATTTTTGGAAGCCCCCTGAATAAAATAAAGATTAAACAATATTAATTAATTAATTAATTAATTAATTAAACCATATTTCACATTCGCGCTTATGGGTTGGAAATGAGGGATGGAAATGTGTTGAAGGAATGTGTTGCTTGTGCGAGATCTGTTAAATCAATCCCAGTCGGCTGCAAAAAGGCTTGATGCTAACACCATTATCACACACCATCTAAAACACTACATCTGAACAGCAAAAATAAAATCTCTTGAGTCAATAGTAATATAAAACTTGAGGGGTCTGAGAACAGATAACAGTTTTTCATTCAGTGTACAGTCGTTTGTACATATCCAATGGTTTTTCATCCAGTCTAATGTTTACGTCTGCTGTGGATTGCCTCACATACTGGGCCCTGTGTTTCCACACCACTGGCCCCACTGACCGAGTCAATCATTCCCTGGTTTGGCCTATTGCTAAAAGTCCATGTTTCATATGACAAGGGGAGTCATTAAGCTCTTATTCATCAAAACAAAGAGACAAACACTCCGAGTTATGAACTAACTAATATAAAGAATGGTGGATGCACAGCATGTGTTGTGTTTTTTCAATTGAAGGCATCTGTTGTTGATTTTGCTAGCTGCAAAATTCTGACTTTTTCCTTCTAATGAGAACTGGTTTATTAGTATTCTACCCTGACTCTGTCCTAATAGATTTGAGTGCAATCCATTCCATTACTTTTGATAAAAGAAAATACTTCCATTATTCCTCTGACTGATTGAACCTCCCTGTGCTTATTGTGGTAACAGGAAAGTTTAATTATATTTGTTGATAACCTGCACTCAAGCTAGATCTGACCTAGCCTTCCTGGTTTGCTTCTATTCAGATTTCATAAAAGTAGCATGGCCATCTCAGTATTCTGTACCACTGTACAATGGTAACATATTTCAAAGCAAGTCTAAAATAGCTCTAAGAAACCTTTACCAGCACACATTTCATGAAGCCTTTTAATGAAAAAAAAACCCCACATCACATAAAGAGACACTCGTGAATTGGTGTGAACAAGTAACGTACAGAATCTGACCCTTTCCCATTAGCTTTAGCTAATAACTACATAGGTAAAAGTAGGAGTGAGAATGAACCTGCCTCAGATCAGCAATACAATTGTAATTGGTGACCAGTTCTAGCCGTATTAAAATGGTTGAAACCCTTCATAAGATGATGCTATTTAGACATTATATAATGCATTCCTATGTCTATACTGTATATTTTTGTTTGTTTGTTTGTAGGTAAACAATCAAGATCCTCTCATAATCACATGACATGCACACTAGATTGATTTACATTTACATGTGTGGCATTTAGTAGACGCTCTTATCCAGAGCGACGTACTTTGATGCTCAGGTAGTCCATATTTGTTCTTTAACCTTAAAACAACATCTGCTATTCAACCAAAATAATGCCAGCTGGGATACACACTTAAACAACTCCTGTCAATGAAAAGTCAGAGATTAAGGCAAAAGTAAGGAAGGCATTGAGTAAGATAAATGCCCAAAATGAGTATATGGAAGAAGAAATGAATAAGCAATAGTATTGATGGTAATGAATAAAAAAAATAATAGTAATCACAGAGTCAGAAAGTGTGATTTCTGACTAGCAGTCTCAGTATGGGACAGGAGTGGGAATAAAAGCATTGCACAGGAAATTGTGATGGAATTAAGTTAAAGAAACTATACCAGAACACACATATATGATAAAAAGAGATCTCTATGGTGACTATTACATTAGTGCAGTCTCCTTTGCAGGTACAGGAGTGCACGTGTATCATCTAAATATTCATTTTCTTTGTCCCCAAAACACAGCTGCATTTTATGTTGGTATTAGAGCAATCTGCTAGTGTATTCCTTGTGTTAAACAAAATGTATGAACACTTGTGTGGCTTGAAGATAGATGGGTGATGAATGCAAAATTGTTAGGCCTCAGGGAAACTGTTCCAGTTAAACACACAGCCACCTGCCCTCCCTTACTTAATGTTTCTGTCATAGTATTATCAATACATGCTTTCTGCAATGGGATGATTCATATAGTCTAACTATAGCCTATTATATTCTTAGATGAATAGCAGTTGCATGCTTTCATGTTTACAGGACACACAACTTTTCCTACACCCCTCATCCATTATGAATAACGCAGCCCCTCAGAGCACAGTCAACTTGTCACTACATCCATTTTAAAGAGGGTTGTAGAATGTTTCTGCAGTTTCTGCATGTTACCTGTTTTAAACAGTTCATGTAACAAACAATGTGGAGTTAACAGAAATGTTTGCACGGTATAATATTTGATTTAAATGGTTCAGAAATATTTCATAACTAACTGACATTGGTTACTAGTTCACCACTTATGTCAGCTACCATCGACACAATTGCTACATACAGAGCATAGACTCAGTCTCATGAGCCTGCCTGAAAAAGTACACTGATATTTATTTTATGCTAAGATTAGTGTCAGTTGTACTCACCCTGCTGTGCACTTCCATGCCACAGTTCTATGCGCCAATGGGAAACAGAGAACCAGTGTATAGTGAAAAAACGCATTGTTGTGTTTTGGTAAAAAAAAATGCCTATTTCTTTAGTGTAAACCCCAAATATTCCCCCAAATATGCTCCCAGAACACTAATTTCATGTTAAACTCAGTTTAATGCATTACCCTTAAAGAAAATGTAATGGTAAATAAATAATCAGAATCAGTACACTCGTACACAAAAGAAACGTTGTAATAACTCTCTCTACCCACATGTTTAGACAGGACACAGCTTACTAATACTAAACAAACTGAGATAAAAGTTGAAAACATGGTGGCGGGGGTGGGGGGAGGGGGGTGGGTGCTGAATGCTGATCCGTGTAAAACCGAGGGGTCACTATATAGCACAAATCCAACAATCATCTACTTCTACAATGGGTACCAAAACTCTGAGCTGTGAACTCTGAGATGTCAGTTAAATGGCCAATTTTTGGTAGTTTCAGTTTTATTTTTTAAAGTATCTCCAAACAAGATGTTCAATAGAGGATGGAGATTTAAGCCATACATTTAATGAGAACACTGGTGTCCTGATATTATGGTAACCTACCCTGCAGTGTAGCTTGCTTCCAAAGACTGCCTTACCTGTGGGTGCTGATTTCAGAACAGCTGTGGCTGATCATAGACGCTACAGTGACTTCATGTCTTAAGTATGTACATATGAAAGATAAATGATATATGACGTAATGATTTAAATGTGAGTGTATATTCAGGAATATACACTCACCTAAAGGATTATTAGGAACACCATA
This sequence comes from Phenacogrammus interruptus, assembly GCA_037974425.1. NCBI lineage: Eukaryota > Metazoa > Chordata > Actinopteri > Characiformes > Alestidae > Phenacogrammus > Phenacogrammus interruptus. The sequence goes on from JBBPCW010000106.1 coordinate 17,549,895, forward strand.
CTAATACGGTGTTTGACCCAACAAGGTGCTGAAAGCATTCTTTAGAAATGTTGGCCCATATTGATAGGATGCATCTTGCAATTGATGGAGATTAGTGGGATGCACATCCAGGGCACGAAGCTCCCGTTCCACCACATCCCAAAGATGCTGTAATGGGTTGAGATCTGGTGACTGTGGGGGCCATTTCAGTACAGTGAACTCAGTACAGTGAACCTGCTGGAAGTAGCCATCAGAGGATGGGTACATGGCGGTCATAAAGGGATGGACATGGTCAGAAACAATGCTCAGGAGCCCGTGGCATTTAAACGATGCCCAATTGGCACTAAGGGCCTAAAGTGTGCCAAGAAAACATCCCCCACACCATTACACCACCACCACCAGCCTGCACAGTGGTAACAAGG